>PVHX01005073.1:0-46325 GCA_004024805.1 Geosciurus inauris | reverse complement strand
GGAAGAGTCAGCCCCTTGGAGAAGGTGTGCAGAAGGAGGACAGCTGTGTGGCCAGCGTCCTTAGGTCCAGTTCCTGCTATGGACTGGTGGCTTCAGTAGTTCCAGATAGGTCCAAATTTTGAGGAAAACACAACTGGTTCATAGCAAGAAGAGTGAAAGTGGAGCTGGGTGGGACGACTTTAGTTAGGCAGGTGAGGGAAGCTGCCTCTGTGGAGGTGGCCCTGGAGATGAACCTGAACTAGAGAAGAGGCCCTCCATTCAAATCTGGGGGAGTATTCCAGGCAGAGGGAGCCGCAAAGCTGCAGAGTCTGAGTCCGTTGTGCTGCTCCAGCCATGTATAAGGCACAGAGCTTTGTTTCTTATAGTTCTGGGGGCTCAGAGGCCATGTGGTGGGGTCTGGCCAAGGGCCTGATGCTGCACTTGCCCACTTGGTGGAGGACACTCAGGAGTTGAGATGAAAAACTGGTCTGAGCTCACCCTTTCCCAGAAGTCTATGCCGGTGACAATGGCCTGAGTCCATTTGTGGGGTGCTGCCTCATCTGCAGGTCACCTCTCAGCACTTCATGCTGGCAGTTAAATTCAACCTAAGTTCCCAAGGGGCGTTCAAACCACAGCATACATACACAATTCAAAATGATAGGAACCCTACAACTACTGTTTTATAACTTCATATTTTGAATTATATCTGCTCATCTGACCACACAAAGCCTAATAATCCTGAAGAATGTGGGTCTCTGTTTGGGAAGGGCACAACTTGGCCTGAAGGAGTGGTGTCCCAGTCAGCTCTGCTTGGGTGGCAGCGCTGGGCAGAGGTTCTGTGCCCCGGGTGCCAGTGTGGAGGCTGCTGTGTACTTCGGCCTCTCCTCTGAGCTCTTGGCCTCCCGCCATGCGTGTACTCCTCACAGAGGAGAGGTCTGAGATGGGGGTCCCTGCCTCTTTGCCAGTCTGGCTCCCCAGATGTGGAGGCCCAGCTGGCTTCAGGTGGCAGAGGATTATCAAGCAGGCTCCTACAGCAATGTCTGCTAGGGGGAAAGAAGCAGGACCTGCCGGAGGGAGAGATTCGACTGTGGGGCTCAGCTAATGATGCTATGGAGCTGCCAGGGCCCTTCAAAAACTTCCGACCTTGCACCTTTGCCCCCATGTGGACCAGTCACTGGATGCAGGCCATTCTGGTCAGGCAGGCACTGCTGTAGGGGAGCTCTCTGCAGCCAGTGCTATAATTGGACCTTTAATATCCCCTGAGGACTATGTATTGAAGGCTTAGCCCCAGCTTGGCACTGCTGGGAAGTGTAGAGCCTTTAAGAGGGACCTAAGGGGAGGTCTTCAGGAAACTGAAGTGTGCCCTTGAAGGGGATGGTGGGACCCCACTCTCTTTACTTTCTCTTTGGCTTCCTGGCCATGAGGTGAGCAGTCTGTTCCACGCTGTCATGACATGCTGCCTCGTCACAAGCCCAGAAGCAGTGGATCTGCCTGGCCATGGACTGAAACCTCCAAAACTATGAGCCAAAACAAACCTTTCCTCTTTGTAAGTTGATTATCTCAGGTATTTTGTAACCATAATGGAAACTGACCAGCACAGTCTCCCATGAGTCCCAGAGAGGGATTCTATCATGAGCTGTCCCAGACTGGTGTGCGGGGTCCCATAGACAATGTGTCTGTGGTTTGATAAAAATTTGCAAAAAACATGTTTCTCAAGCTTGCCTGAGCTTTGCTTATTAAGTAGTTAAATAACATCAATGAATACTTCTTCAAGTTCCTTGAGATAGGACAGTAACCAAGGTGTCTGCAGTTAGACCCACCAGGACGAATGCTCATCACATGCTTCATAAATTTGCTAATGAGCCAGGAGCAAATTGCTGTTCTGGGTGCCCGTGGCATTGCTGTTCTGGGTGCCCGTGGGATGCGCTCATTCTCCCGAGCACCTCTCACTGCAAAATCCCCCAGCCTCCCCGTGCCACCCTGTGGGTTTCGCAGACCCACATGAAGTTCTTTACCTCATGTCACGGCCGCCATCCTACCTGCCCGTGGCATTTGGTACGGTCCTTATTTCTCATAATGGTAATTGTTAAAAAGCAACCTATTAGATCAGCTAAATGTGGTTTCATTCTTATACTTGTGGAAGAACTTCAGTTAAATAAATTACAAACCAGACGGCGTTTCCTAATTAGAATCCAGAAAACACAGTCCCTGTTCTGTGCCTCGACTCCTCTGGAGCAATGCCCACGCTTGCCCAGACGTGCTTAGATACCGAGCCCAACTCAAGCCACCCTTGCTGTATGTTACCAAGGCACGTTGATGGCATCTCAAGGTTGATGTACCCTGACACGATCAAGGTACAAGCGTGACCAGCTTCTTACCCAGTTCTCCCACAAAATGGCTTAGAAAAGTGACACTGCTCTGCCTCTTCCAGTTACCATATTCTCCCCAGCAACATGCAGAGGCACAGCCAATCTGCTGGCCAGCCATCTGCCTTGTTTTATTGACAATACTTTAACCAGAACACTCCAGAAGCACTCCCACGCCCACCAGTGAGGACCCAGCAGAGAACATGCATCAGGAGGACAGCTGTACCGGTGACACAAGCACAGGTCACAGTGTGCACAGCTCTGCCTGAGCAGCCGTCACGAGTCTGGAACCCCACACCCTGGAGGACCACCCTGCTGCCCAGGTGGCAGCTTCCCCACTGGATAAAGACAAACCCAGCAAGCCCAGCAGATGCATGCAGGCCGTGTGACTGGGGTCCAGATAACCAGTGTCTTACCTTGCATCGTTGCTTTTGTTGGTTCCGAAAACAGAGGGATGAGCAAGAGGTAGATAAGGTAGACAAAGGACAGGCCATTGTACCGGAATGCACATGCTGCAGGTGGGAGGAGAGAAAAGAGGAGAGTGTCATTAACAAGCAGGTCAGCTGCAACCGGCGTGCACAACCGTGTGGGTGACGGCATCAGAACCACTGGATGGAACACGTCACTTCCTGAGTGGAGATGTTAACCCCATTGTGATAAACTGAGTATTTATCCCGTGTTCATCCTGATGTTAAATGTGGTATGAAACAGAATTAAAATACATGGTCCCTGTTCCTCAAATTTAACCGGAAGCATAAAAGTTTAAAGAGAAACTATTAAAAATAATCTTAGCTACAATAATTCGTTAAGAGATACATAATATGAAAAGATGTGCATCTAACATCAAAACAGAATGTGTAGACTTTTGTATGCAATTGACATTGTTATCAGCTTCAAAAGCCTGTTAGAACTATGTTTTATAAACACCTAATCATGAGCATTAAGCAAAAACCTATAGTAGATTCATAAAGGACAGAAAGTTTAAAATTTGGCTGGGTGTGGTGGCCCACGCCTGTAATCCCAGCAGTTCAGGAGGCCGAGGCAGGAGGATCGTGAGTTCAAAGCCAGCCTCAGTAAGAGTTAGGTGCTAAGCAACTCAGTGAGACCCTGTCTCTACATAAAATACAAAGTAGGGATGGGGATGGGGCTCGGTGGTTGAGCGCCCCTGAGTTCAATCCCCAGCAACCCCCCGCCCAAAAAAAGGAAAAAGGAAAACAAAATAAAGTTAAAGATTAAAACATGCAACTGGAGAAAAATCATCTAATGAAAAGGAAGGTGGCAAGAGAGGAAGGAAAGAACAAAAGAACCACAAAGCTACTAGAAGAGGCCACAGAAGGCAGCAGCGACTCCTCAGCCAGGAACAGCCACCTCCCATGAAAATGCATCAAGTTGTCCAATCAAAAGACAGAGAGGACGGAGGGATTGAAAAACAAGCCCACTATGTGCTGCCCACAGAAGATTTTCTCCACATTTAAGGATACACATGATGTGAGAGTGACGGGTAGAAAAAGATATTCCAGCAAGTGGAAATGACAGGAGAATAGAGTAACTACACTTACACCAGATCAAACAAAACAGACTTCAAGACAAAAAACAAGCACAGGATTGCACAGTGATGAAAGGGTCAGCTCACCACGAGGACAGAAGATTTGTAGATACATATGCACCCAAGCCCAGAGCGCCAAGCGCAGGAAGGAAATAATTACAGATATGAAAGAAGAGACAGCCATGATGTAGTAGCAGAAGGGATTCGGTACCCTGCTTTCAGCAGTGGACATACCATTCAGACAGAGTCGACATGAAACATCAGACTTAAACTACACATTAGGCTACACGGATCCAAGACACACGTACAGAACATTCCCTCCCACAGTAGCAGAATACACAGTATCAAGTGCACATGAAAGGTTCTTCAGGACAGAACATAGGTCATGCTGCAAAAGAAGTTTTAAAAAAAAATGAAGAATGCGGAAATCTACATCAGATGTCTTTACTGAGCACACTGCTATGGAAACTAGAAATCAATAACAAAAGCAACTTTTGAAAATTTCACAAATACCCAGAAACTAAAAAAACATGCTCCCAATCAATCAATGAGTCAAAAAAGAGATTCTAAGGGATATTTAAAAATTATGTTGAGACAAATGAAAATGGACAAAAACATACCAAAACTTTGGAAGGCAGCAAAGTAATTCTAGGAGAGAAGTTGATACTGGTAAATGCCATCATAGAAAAATTCTCAAATAATACGATTCTACCCCTCAAGGAACTAAATCAGAAGAACAAATTACATCCAAAGGTAGTAAAAGGAAGGAAATGATTAAGATGAGTGCAGAAACACATAAAATAGAAACTAGTAAAACAAGAAAAAAGATCAATGAAACCAACAGTTTTTGAAAAAAATAACTAAAACTGACAAACCTTTGACTAAGAAAACCAGAAAGAACACTCAAAAGATAAACAGAAATAAAAGAGACGTTATCACCAATACCACAAAAATACAAAGGATCATAACTGACTACTATAAACAATTATATGCCAAAAAATTGGGCAATCTACAAGAAATGGAAAATTCCTGGACACATGTAACCTACTAAGATGGGATCATGAAGAAATGAAAACATATGAACAGATCAAAAATGAATAAGGAGACTGAATGAGTAGTAAAAGTATCCCATCCAAGAAAATTCCAGACCTGATGATTTCACTGATGGATTCTACCAAAAACATTTTACGAGTGTGTTATAATTGCACACGATAGTGGAAATCATTGTACCATCTTTATGTATGCACATAACTTAATTTGATCAATCCCATTCCCAGTACCTTCCCTTTCCTTCTCCTCCTCTCTGCCCCAATCCAGTTACTCTACTGATCTCCCTTCCATTATTGTTCTTACTATGATTTTAATTAGTGCACTATAATTATATGTAAGCAGTATGCATTGTGGTACATTCATACATGCACATAGCATAATTTGTCTGCCAAACATTTAAAAAGAACTAATACCAATCCTTTTCAAAATCTCCTAAAAAACTGAAAATGAAGAAATACTTCAAAACTCATTTTATGAGGTTGACATTACCCTGATACCAATGTCAGAAAAGGAAACCAAAGGAAAATAATCATTAAATTACATGCCAATGTTGCTCATGAACTTAGATGAGGAAGGATTTGACAGTGCAAGAAAACTGTATTCAACACTACATTAAAAAAAATAATAATTCACCAGAACCAAGACAGCTTTACCCAAGGAATGCCAGGGTGATTTGACACACAAATTCATAAATGTGATATACCAGATCAATAGAATGAAGGACAAAACCATATGGTTTTCTCAAAGATGCAGAAAAGTTATTTGACCAAATTCAACATCCTTTCATGATAAAGTCAGGAATAGAAGGATTGCACATCCAGGCAAGAAAGGCTTCACACACACACAAACAGCTTACTCGGCAGGGAAAAGTTGACAGCTGTTTCTCTAAGTCAAGAACAACACACGTAGGGTTGCTTGCCGTTTCCATTAAACACAGTACTGGAGGGCCTAGTTAGAGCACCTGGGCAAGAGAAGGACGTAAAGACATGCACATTGGAAGGAAGCAGTAAAACCGTTTCTGTTTGCAGAAGTGGGATCTTATCCCAAGGGTCCTCTTCAACGGGGTGAAGGAAGCATCCAACCTTCCCCGTGCAGAGATGCCGCGCACACAGAGCAGCTCCCTAAACGTGAACACACTGGATGACCACAGGGGTAGCAGAGTCTGTGAGATGAAGACCAGGGGACAGACGGCCAGGAGGGAGAATGCTGGTACTGGGGAGGCTGTGGAGGGCAGGGGTGCAGCGTGGGCATGTCCGACTAGGGCACCACTGACCCTTTCTCATCGGGAGAAGGCACTTCAGAAAGGCTAGTCTGGCAGTCGCTCACCGGCAGGAGTGGTGGGAAGGAAAGCTCGTGTGGCCGAGATCGGTTATGAAGGAGGACGCGATGATGGGACTTAAAAAACCAGCAGGTGGAATATGAAGCCATCTGGAGCTAAATGTGGGAGGAGTCAAGAGCGACTACATAAAACCACCAAGGCCGCCAAGCCAGGCAAGGCCAGGCCTTGGTGCCACAGGGGACACACGGAGGTCAAGGGGGTGGCAGCTGTCAGCACTGTCCTGGAACCCTGTTTGGGAATGGCCAGTGGACAGTGTTCTCAACACTGCTGCTTGTGACTGCGGGGGACAGGACTGAGCCCTGTGCGGTGATGGTGGTGGAGGTGGAAGGAGGGGTGTACTCCTGAGGGCAGAAGGGGCAGAGGAGTGACAGGGATGCCACCGTGGCCTCGGGGGGCGCAGGGTGAGGGCAGACAGCAGGGACAGGGAGCAGAGTAGCAGGACTGTCTCGACAGCTCTGAGGAAGCAGGGAGGCCCAGCTCCCACAGGAGGAAGGTCTCCCGAAAACGTTCCCTGCATCAGAGAGACCAGTAGGTCGTGGTGGTCAGCATGGCTCTCCTTGCAGGCCTGCGCAGAAAGGACTCTGACCAGAGGAGAGAACAGCAGCATGGAGTGAGAACCAGGGAGACAGAAACCAGAAGACATCCTGGGGAAGCTCAGCAGAGGGAGCCATGGGCTGGCCAGGACTGGGTGCTCTCGGCCACACGGTGTCGAGGGCCCGGGCGCGGGGCAGTGCAGCTGGGAAGTACGTTGGATGAGAGGACGGGAACCCAGACAGGAAGACCGGGCCAGGAAGCCCTAAAGCTATGCCAGAATCTGGATGATGGGAACAGCACACGCACCCAGGCCTGCAGGAGGACAGTGGTCCTGCCCTAGTAGCTTGCTCGGGAAGCTGGCAGGAAAGAAAGCCCGTGAGGGGAGGGGAGGAATGGGGCAGGCCCGGGAATCTGGAGTTTCCCATCCCAAGGGGCCAAGCATGTATTTGTAGCTTTCTGTAACCCTGAGATCCAAACCCTCAGCAGATCGGAGACAGGACAAGACCTTGGTGACAAGAGCAGGGCCCTGCTGGGACGCCTTCCGTGCCATCACCTCCCCTTCTGCTGACTTCTCATCCAGAATTGAAGTTTCTGCTGCAATGGTCCAAATACATCGGCCATTCCTTCCACCCACAGTTCTGTGCTGGCTGCTGGGGTCAGGCTGGGCTTCATCGGAGAGCACAGTGGAAGTGTGCATGGCCCCTCTCCACCTTTGGGAATGGCATTTTGGTGGGGAGATGAGGATGAACGGTCGGCATGGTGAAACCCAGGCTGTGTCGAAGGTCAGGGCCAGGGCCACCAGAAGAAGGCAGGAAAGGGGGCGGGGCTCTGTGGGGAGGGCGGCGGCCAGCGGAAGGAGGAAAGGTTTATTTCGGCCTTTGCTTGGTAAGTCTCAGTCCATGGTCACCTGGCCCTGTTGTTCTGGCCTGCGGTGGCAGTGTGTCACAGCAGGAGGCTGGGCTGGAGGAGGCCTGTTCCCCTCACAGCACCAGGAAACAGAGAGAGAAGAGGAAGCCAGTGTCCCCATGTCCCCATGCCTCTAGTGACCTAAATTCATCCCATCAGGCCCCACCTCCTAAGGGCTTCACCCGCTCCCAATAGCACATGGACCAGCGACCACACTCCTAACAGCTGGCTTTGGACCCGAACTATAGCAACACCTCAAAGAAAATACAGGTTGTCAAGACACGTGGCAAAAACTCCCAGAACTTGATGACTAATTTTTATTTGCTATTGCCCCAGATGTTCACTTTTTTTTTAATGTTACTATGCAGTCAAAATACCTAATTCTAGGTGAAGAGAAAAATGACAGTCACTTGCATGATTCCAAGGTGAAGAGCGTCCACGGGGCCCTTATCTGTGCATCTGCCCTTGTGGTGGCTCAGGCAGGCCTCTGTCTGTGCACTTCATACTACCAGCTCAAGTTAACAAATGGTCCCCATTTTACAGAGCCTGCTATTCTTTTTATACCTGTGAAGAGGGGACAAGGGGGCAGCATGGCGAGGATAGAGCCTAGCAGTCCAGATCTTGAGCTGTCCCCAGGCCCATGACCTCTGCTCCCCAGCATGTGCTCCTGCCTCTCTCCCTGATTAACACCAAGGCGGATGTGGCCAGGCCCATGGCCCTGGCCCCAGGCCCCTTCGTACCTCGCAGCTCCACATAGGGCCTTCCCTAACTCCTCATGGTCCCAGCGTTTCATAACCCGTCCTGTGAAGTCTTACATCATTCATGGCTGAACCACATATGTGGAGAAAATACCCTGGGACTAATTTGACAGGTGGGAGAGAGATGCCTGTCTTCGGTCTCCCACATCATGACCTTTAGTTGTCATTATTGACAGCGAAGTCCAAGGAGCTTAAGAAGAGAATGAGGACAACCCAGCGGGGGTTTCCTCTGAAATGGTCCCTGGTACCCCACCTCCTGGTGTTCAGCTTTGTGATCCCTCCTCTTGACTGAGGGCTGGACCTCGTGACCTGATTCTAATGAACAAAACACAGGGAGGATATTGGGACACCACGTTGAGGTACAACTGGGTTGTGCTTCTGTGCTGGGCCCCTCTCTCTCCTCCTCTTTCTAAAGGGAACTGCTGCCACGTGGAGACTGTCCTTTGGGAGGCACACAACAGGAGGAAGAGATGTTCCAGCCAACAGCCAGCCTCACCAGCCAGTAGCCACATGTGCCACTTGGAACAGGTCCTGGTATGGCTGTGCCCTGACATGGGCACTCCTGGAGCACAGCCTGAGGGTGCTGAGCCAGACCCAGCCAGGTGGCGCCTGGCGTCCTGACCCAGGAATGCTGAGATGGCCTTCACTGTTCTAAACTGCTACCTGCTCAGCTCATTTATATGCAGCAACAGATAATTAATGCCCAAACTGAAAAAATAAGCCACTTCCCAAACCACAAACTCATTTACTTTTTGTCTTAAATAATCCCATTTGACTGTTGACAGAAATCAAATTGCTAAACTTTCTGCTTAGCATGTGCAAAGCTGCTACTCAGAAGTCACCCAAGATTATGAGGCATAAAATGCCATATCAAAGTGAGCTATCTCCATCTAGGGCAAAATATGTCTTTGAACTTGGCAATACAGCACATCCAAGCTAGAAAAGCCATAGAAGGTAAACCCTTCTCTATCAAGCGCGGGCTGCTTGGGTGCAGGACCTGCAGACCAAGCACACTCTTTACTGTGCGTGATGAGCTGACACATCCTTGTTGCATGGCAGGCCCCACAACCCCAGGGCCCATCAGCTCAGCTCACCTCTATCACCCCCTTGAGAACGTTGCTGTAGTCAGAGCAATAAGTACACAGATGCAGTTGATCAAAGAAAGATGATTTGCTTTAGCTGAGAAGGCGTTGTAGTTGCTGCTCTTTCTACCTGGTTTTAGACATCCAAAATCATAGGGAAACTTGTCAGAAATAACAACAGCTGACAGTGAGTTCTCAAAGGCCCTGGCCAGGCCCAGAGAGCTCACAACTAAAACCTGAGGTCACACATGGATGGAGTGCTTCCTAGCCACGGCTGCGACCACCTGAGCCTTCGACTTTCAGACTCTCCTCTTTCACGAATTTTATTTTCTAAGGACAAAAGCTGGCACATGGTTTTGGAAAAACTCCACAAGTGAGAAAAACAATAGATTTGACAGCGTATTCATATAAAGGGGAAAATCTCTTGCAAATATGCAATTGTTAAGAGGGACACATGACATTTATAAAAACGCCTGTGTTGTGAGACACGTATAGTAGCGTTCCTGTTGCCACAGTGTGATCACAGAGTGCACACTCTCAGTCAGCCTTCGGTGGCAGTCAGGAGATCACCTTAGATGGCTACGGAAGCTCAGGGCTCTGAGCTGAGTCTTAGCACAGTGTCCCTCTGACTCCCACAGCCCTTCTGCAAGACAAGGCGACATCTCTCCTTGGAGGTTCGGACGGTCCCATCTCCACTAAGTGCACTCCAAATGCTCTGTTTTCCTCCATGGAGATTTGTTTATTTCAAGTTGCCAGAGCAGTGACAGATACACATGACTCCGAAGAAGCAACCTCTGCACCAAGTAACAAAGGAGCTTTTGATTCAGTGATCCTAGAAATTTTTTGTTTATATTTTTAATATGTTCCCTCCTGTACTCTGAAGCAATCAATTGGTTTTTAAAAGAATGTCCTCTTAAAATTTGGGTTATTTCATAAATTTCTAAGAGGGAGAGAGGGAAACAGCTGGGAAGTATTTATAATGGAGCAGGAAACAAATTAAACAATCGTAGATTTTTCCTAAGGAAGTAAAATATCAAAGAAATGAGAGACAGGAAAAAGGCAGTCACAGCACCTGATTCATTGTCTATTTGTGTGGAATTCTTCCTCCCATTATATTCCCCTGTGCTTTACTTCTTGTTAACTGTGTAAATGTCTCCAAGACTGATGCTTTGACACAGTGACCGCTGGACCAGAGCACTCTCTTCCTGTCCTCTCTCTGGCATCTTGCCCACTGGAGGTCATCCACATGCTTCCTTCAGACCCCTGCAGCCATTGTTACCTCCAGAGAGAGGACACAGGTCTCTCCTTCTACCACACAGAGGAGCAAACATCTGTCACATACCTTTCCTATCAGGCATCAAGAGTACCAAGCACCTGCTTTCTCTCTCCATGTACACCAGAAGAACATCCAAATACCAGTGACACAAAGATCAAGAAAAATATTTTTCAAAAAGAAAATACTCTCTCACATCAAGAGGTAGTTCCTGTCTCACCTTACATCTTTATCCTGAGCTGTACGAAAGCTGACATTGTTGCAAGTGTGTAAACTAAACAGGCAGGCATTTTTTATACTTCAAGAAATAGAAACATCATATTGAGCATTAATGTCATTAAAGAACTTGGTTAAAAGAACGTAATTTGGGACGAAACCTCAAGGAAAACATGATGTTTACAGGGCAATAGATTATAAGAACTTAAAGTCAAATTGCATGAGAAAATCATAACCCCTGCTTAGTTGGTAAAACATAAGCCAATTTAAAGAGAAAAAAAAGATGAAAACATCTTATGTGCAAAGGGAAAGAAGCATTTGGTCTGAATTTTCTACTTCTTCCAAACAACTTGAGAGGCTATCTGGTAAAATCTGACTTGGAATAGATAGGCATTGAGCACTTCATTTGATCTTGTTGGCCATGAGTTTAAAACTCCATTGCCTTTTTTTAGCAAGAATAAAAAGGCAGTTTTCTGCTTTCCAGTTTAACATGAATAGACAGATCAAGTGTCAGTAACACTACCTAAACTAATCCTGATGGGTTGAACAGTTTGCAGAAAGTGTACAGAAATAATAATGGTGCTTTCTCCTTCTTTAAAAATATCTTGTAATATGTGATGTGCAAATGTACTCATAAAAGTTATTGCATTAAAACTCAACTCCTTATGCTCAAGTTCTGCCATGTTCATGCCATGTTATTGATCTAGGCGAAGAGCACCATGGATTGTCTCTCATGATTGCAAATGAGGAAAGAGCTGTTATGCTGATATATAATTTCTTAAACTCTCTAAAAAATTAATTGGAAATGAGATGGGCTGGGGATGTAGCTCAGTGATAGAGCACATGCTTAGCATGCAGAGGCCCCAGGTTCAATCCCCAGCACAAAAGTAAATGAAAGAAACAGAGAAAGAGGAAGAGGAGGGTGTGGAGGGAGGGACGGAGGGAGGGGAGAAAATAGAGCCTGCTTTTAAGTCTGCAGTTCCCTGGCCTGCACAAACAGAACTTGTTCCTTCCTGCTGCGATGAGTAGGGCTGTTGGGGAGAGCACCAGGTGAGAACAGGTCAAACATTAAAACTGTTTACTGGCCCATCATCTTCATGACCTGTCAGGATTTGCAGACAGGGAGACTGAAAGTTAATACCTTGCTGGGTTGACTAGGTCTGCATTTGTTGACAGGGAAATCACTAGCCAGCCTTTATGTACACACTCATTCTCACATGAAGAAGGTACCTGTCAACTAAGTCTTAATTAACTGTTATAGAATTCAACAGTTAAGAAAAACTAGAGATCACCCTATCTCTCTAGAGGGCCACGTGAGCAGAATGCAGAGACCTTATTTAAGTTTTTGAAAATTATTCATTGCAATTAAGCCATAACCTATGAAGAGCTATTGCTCATTAAGAATTTATGCACTTGTTATATACTCCATCTTCTTTTGAGAAGTGTCTGTTCAGTTCTTCAGACCCTTTTAAACAGGCTTGCCTGCTGTCTGGGGTGTGGCTGTTGGAGTTCCTGCACCTTCTGGACATCACTCTAGGTGAAGAGTTTGCGGGTGTTTCTCTGCTCTGCAGCTTGTCTGTGGATTCTGATGAGTGTTTCCTTGGCTGTGAGACACTTTTTAGCTTGCTATAACCCCACGTGTCTCTTTTCACTATTGTTGCCTGTGCCTTTGGGGTCCTCTGGAAAATTACCTCCTGTGCCAACGTCTTGAAATGTCCCTAGGTGTTTAGGGCTATGCTTCTAGGTGGACATTTGGATCCAGGGTCGACTCTGAGTTGATGCTCATGTGTGGTGAGAAAGGATCTAGGTCCAGTCTTCTGCATGTGTGTATACAATTTTGCCGGCATCACTTATGATCGAGGAGAAAAATGCTTATTAGGCTGATTTGGTTATTAAAACTTGTATGCATATATCAAATCACCATAGGTACAAATGTTGTTTTATTAGAAAAAATTTGTAAGGGATTTAAAGCCTATTATCCTCAGTAAAAATATTATTTTTGCAGCAAGCTGGCTACTTATCCTGCTTAGTATTATATCAACTTTTTCATTCTCAGTTTCCCGCATTTTTGATTTTTCATTAATGTTGCCTTTATTAACTGCCATAATTTTAATTAACCTCACTTTTCGGTAACCTTCCCAAGGTCATCTTCCCCTTCTAATACACATAGATGCCACTACTCTACATATTCCCCACAGCTGTATTTGCACGTCAAGAGTCCTCAAGATACCTCTCAGTGCTCAGGACCCTGCTAACAGGCCAGCTGTCCATGCCAGGCCGCTGCTTCTGCAGATTTCTTAAGGTCACCTGGTCTGTTTTGAAAATTTTAACTTTATAGACACTCAGACACTTCAAATTGGCAATGTCACCTCTTTGTTTCTTTTTTTTTTTTTTTTCTTTTGGTACTGGGGATTGAACTCAGGGGCACTTGACCACTGAGCCACATCCCCAGCCCTATTTTGTGTTTTATGTAGAGACAGGGTGTCACTGAGTTGCTTAGTGCCTCGCCCTTGCTGAGGCCGGCTTTGAACTCGCGATTCTCCTGTCTCAGCTGGGATTACAGGCTTGAGCCACCACGCCCGGCTTCTGTTTCTTTTAATATCATTATTAAACTATTAGGTTGAGTGATTGAATTGCATAGCTTCATATATCAAAAATAGTTAAATAGTAGCAAGTTCATATGGTCCAACATAAAATGAACTGGGACTGGGCTAACTTTATCATGTTAGAAAATAGAGATTAAATGTCGTTTTCATTTTCATAAACAGGAAGGATCAGTCTAATCAATCCCCTGGAGTTCAAATTCCTCCCATGTACCCATCCCTAAGCACGTGGAGAAGACCATGGGAAAACGTTGCCAGCAAAGCCCAGAATACACACAATTATATGGGAGGTACCTAAGCAGCGGTGGCTTTTCAGTAACAGGGTTGATTTACTGTCTGCCACAGTTTCCTTCCTTCAAGAACTCAGTAAAAGTAGATACTCTGTAGGCTTTAGAATGTTCCATATTATTCTTGGCAGTATTCCAGGTGTACATCAACATGAAAAAAATTAGTTGCTCTGCTATGAGGTCATATTTCTTCTATCCGCAGCACATGATGTCGCCAACTCTGCACCCTATTTAATAGCTCACGGGGCTGAAACTGACTACAGTTGCAGATTGTGTCTTGATATATCTACTGTGACGTCTTGCTCACTTCCTCCTGAGAACACCCTCTTCTCTGATATAAGTGGGACAATCGCTATGGCTTTACACCTTCTCTGTTGCTGGAGAGGTGGTCTCACCTTGGACCACACTGGGCAGAAGCAGCCGCTGGCCAGCATGGAACCCTGGCCAGCAGAACAGCTTCCAGATCAGCAAGGAGCTAGAGAAGAGAGGGCCTCACTCAAGTTGGCCACCTTCACCAGATGTCTTCGATCGCACTCTACCCACCTGGTACCTGTGGATTTGGTCAATTCACTGCAGTCTGCAACTGGCGATGCACAGGGTAAAGAGGAATCCTCAGTGAACCATCACCTCCAGACACACTTCAGCTTGCCATCCACACTCCTGCCCTAGCCAGGCTGCCTCAGCCTTGCCCTCTTATTCCCTTTCCAATCCATACCATACCCACCCACCTAAGAAACTCAGAGTAGCAGAAGAAGAGTGGGTGGGACGCTCTGTGCAGAGACTCGAGAAGCCAGTGAGGTCCCGGGCTCACTGCAGGCATGTTCCTCAGCTCACGGGACTGGACTTGGCCTGATTTGATGCTAGATGAAGAAGCCGTAGGTCCCCTCGATGTCCAAGTGCAGACGATGTTTTGCTTTCCCTGGCCCACTGTTTAGGCCCTGCATTTACTGAATGATACACAATGTTCCAGGACTTTCCCTGTGTTCCCCGAAAGTGAGCCTGCTCTGGTGTCACAGTCCCCACTCCAAAACACACATGCCATCAAGAGACCCAGCTGGACAGTTTCCATGGCTACGGTGCTGGAGTAGGGAAGACCATTCCCTCTCATACACAGAAAGACCTCTAAGAATGCATCAGCTGTCTTTGCCGGCCATTTGGCACTTTTCCCCGGTGGAGGGAAGTTGTGGTACCCTGCCACTCCTGGCTTACACATTAAGGGTCAAGCAACAATGCACCCCCTTAAGTGCACCCCCAGTTCAAGCCAAATCCCCAATTAGCCATGCCCAAGCATGCAAACCACCAGGCCCTGGCCACTCTGCTGCTGGGGCTGCTTCCTGTTTATCTTTCTACTCCAGTCCTGACTCCAACTTCTGGACATAGTCAGCATGCAGTAAATATTTACTCAGAGAAGAAATAAATAAATCCCTGTCTCTTTCTTTGCCAACCTGCAAAGTCCTCTGACCAACAGTGTGTCATGAAAAAAAAAGGGCCACATTCCTGGCAGTAAGGGAATAATTCCCCAAGGCTGCCGTACAGCGGGAGTCTGCCAGTCACAAGGACATGGCTATACATAAGAACAAGCCTGGAAACACGCACCGTACAGCAGGTGAGATGAACCACAGATCGTATGCCGAGACAGGTCTGTGAGGCAGGTGCAGTGAGTGCCCTCCATTTAGAGGAAACTGAGGCTCAGGAGGACATTCAGGCAGCCCAATGTGCGGGAGGTACTGCGAAGCCCACTCAGGCTGGCACCAGAACCCCCACTTATTTATTTATTAAAATGAAGCTAATACAGCTAAGTAAGTGGGAAAACACATAAGAGGAAAATTAGGTATTATTACGAAATATCCACACAATAAAAGTGAATTTACATTTTCACCATTAGATGTTCTAAAGGAAATGATACGTATGAAAAAGCACTATTATGTGTAACAATGGATCTCTGCTTCTCTAGTCAAACTCTCTCACCATAATACAAAATGAGGCAAGTAAATAATTTAGCTTCTTTTTTAATCAGAAGATGAGAGAGAGCTGAAAATGTCATATTTAAGAGAAACAAGCCTCTAATTTCAAAATTGTTCCTGAATATCCAAGCCTCTCTTAAGGGCCTAAAGTAAATCTTCTGTTTTAGATAAAAATGAGTGGCCAGCCCCACCTGTAGAATGATGGGAAGCAGCAAATCCACCTGCATGGACCCAAATTCTCAGGTGGAGCTTTCGTGGTGACAGCCCTGGTGGAGCCCCTGGGAGGCGAGGAGGTCATGGGCTGAGCCCTCACGAATGGCATCTGTGCCCCAACAGAAGAGGGCCTGCGGCTGCCTCCTTCACAAATGCTGCGAGAACCTGCATCTGTGAACCAAGAAATGGGTGGTGGTTGGACACCGAATCTGGGGGGAATGGAAGGTGGACTCCCCGGCCAGAATCGGGCAGCATGAGCTTCTGCGTTGGTGAGTTGCTCGGTCCATAACATTTTATTACAGCAGTCTGAACAGCAGTAACACTACCTTCAGCGTCCCATTCAGCCCCAGGCGTGGTCAGGGTCTGGCCGTTAGTGCAGACCAGCCTAGCTGCGCTGCAGGCAGCTTCGCACCCCCAGGCACCGACCCCAGCCAGGCACTTGGCCCTCTTCTCTGCAATCTGAGTGTGTTTATCAGACTCTCGATGACACAAGTGTGTTTCTTCTGCAAATAAACAATAGCATGGTGTGACTCCCAGGGAGCCCAACCTCAGGGAGCAGCTTCATGCTCTGGCTGCTCCATGAACACGGACCAGTTCTGTCTGCAGTGTTTACGTGCCCGCCTCTGGATGCCCCAGGCACACTGGGTTGTCCTTCCTTCCTCGTTCTTTCTGCACCTTTTCATCAAGGGCACATAAAACTCCCCTCTCAGGTTTCCATCTGTGTTCCTGTCTGCCTACATGTTTCAAGGAAAGCCCCTCGGGCATCTGAATCAAGGCTGTGCCCTGGCACCTGCCTCCCCCAACAGCCACCACGACACCGGTGTCTGCAGGTACCACAGCCTGCTCCCAGCCCCTCTTCTTTGACATTGTTCCTGTTTCTCTCTTGGTCTTCAATGAAGACGTACAGCTTCCTGTGCTTCTTCATGATTCCACTCAGATCACTCCTTCTGGAAGGTGTCACCTGGATGCTGGATGCTCAGTGAGGCACCTCCATGGCTGTCTTCAGGCCTCCGGCAGACCTCTACAAGCACTCAGCCCCTGAAATACCAGGCCCGCTCTTGTGCCCAGAGGCAGGCACCTGTGTGTTCACCCCTGCATCCCCAGAGGCTTGCCACAGAAGAGGCCAGGGAGGAGCGCATGGAGGTAGAGTGCCCTGTCCACGCATAGAGAAGCCTCCATTTGGATACCCTTCTAGAAACTATTTTTGAGGAAACACAGATAAAATGAAGTGCTATAACACATTTCCTGATACAGAAAATTCTGTGGTTTTCTGTTCGTTGGATTTCCCATCCTCCTCTCTGTGGTGAGTGGAGCAGGGCTATTCCTAGGAGAATCCCTAAGGTCCTGATTTCTCTGACAGAATTACACCATGTTTTGCTGTGTTCTAATCTGAAATTCTTTTATCCCTGGCACAACTGACTTATTAATTGCTCTCTTTCTCAAATGCACCATTTCTTAGCTCCAGGTGAAGACACGGCAATCAGGTCCCGCAGAACACAGAAGTGCATTCACACTGGTGTTTGAGAGGTTGTAAAGAAGGGGCTTCCCTGATTGGTTGGATCTAGGATTAGAAAAAACCACAAGAACAGTAGCGAGAGACGGGCTCTCAACAATGGGCGCCATTAGGGTACCACCTCCTGCCACATCCCATTGGCCACACCCCTGAGGAGCCTGCGGCACATGAGCACCTCAGGGCATCCCTCAGTGTGGCCAGCCTCCTGGGTCACACAACCATGGCGGGTGGTCTAGAGAAGCAAGTGGGAGATGTGTAACCCCATGACTAGAACTGGGGACTGAGAAGAGAGAGCATGAGGACATAGATTCTCATGGGAATCAGCCAGGTAACAATACAAATGACGTTCAGTCACCACAGACACTTTCCTAGTGAACTGCCGATCTGTCAAGTACAATAGTTATTCATCTGCCCAGTGTCGGTGGTGGGCACTGGTGCGCATCCTCCTCACTGGCCAGAGGCCCTTCCAACTGGCCACGTGTCAGAATCTTCTGGAGGGCCATCCCCAGCTACTGAATTAAAATCCCAGAAGCAGCACCCAAGAACATATTTTTACAAAGAATTCCAGGCGATTTAGGTGTGTATAATGATGGATAATTCTTCCAGATTCTCTTGCAAATTCTGAGCTTCATTCACCTAGATTGGCCTTGACAGTGGGATGCTAGTGGGGTACACTGAGAAGCTGCCTCGGGAGACCAGCAACTACTGTGGAGTGCGGCTAAAACTGGAGAAACAGTGTGTAATCAGACATCGTCAACAGAAAACACACAAATGAGCTTACTAACTGAGTTCAAGAAATCATCCACTTTACCAGGAGCTGGGGATCGGGCCGTGCTGACAGGGCCTCTGTGGAATCCCCATCCTCCTGCTTAGCCTCCCCAGGTCCCTTAGTGCCCAGCATTCTTGGAGTAGTAGAAGAAGGGTGTGCAGGCAGTCATCTGCCCCCAGCTCTTGAAGTGTGTTCCTAAAGACAAGCTTCAGCAGCCAGGTCTCAGGGTAAAAGCTGGAACCACTGCTCTCCGGGAGGAAAAGCTGCCAGCCAGCATTTCTGAACACTCACTGTGTTCGGTGCCTGCTAAACCCCGTGAACTCTGTCCCAGGCCTCCTAGATGAGCTCATGGCTGGTTGAGCCTAGGGCAGGGGCAGGTAGACGGATGAAGAGCGCGACTCTTCAGATGCTGTCTGATCCAGGCATGCTCAGGCGGAGCCCCGTCCCCCACCCCGAGCTGTACAAGGGGCTTTCCTAGCTGGGTTTCCGAAGTCTGAAATGAATCTCTTCCAACTCTGCCCTATGGGCAGCTCCTGTCCTCGCCCTTCACACAGCCCCACCCAGGCTCTGATATAAATCCAGACAGTTTTGAGTTCTGTGGAAATACCTATTGGTCTCATGAGTTATGTTCTCAAAAGAGACAATAAAATCATGGCAAGTGATATAAAAAATGTCCAGTTCCCCTTCTTGCTGTGGGGAAGGGAAGTACATAAGAGTCTAATCAGAAATTCGGGTGTGGGCCTCAAGGTGATGACTAGCCAGGCCAGGCCCTGCTGAGGAGAAGGACTTGGGGGCAGCAGGAAGCCTGCCTGCCCTCCTGATGATGAGCCTGTGAGTCCAGCCTCTGGGGCAGCACGGCTCGCCAAGGTTCTTCCTCACTATTGATCCTGCACCTTGGAGCATCCGTAGCATCGTCCTTTCCTGGAACCAAGGCAGCAGTCCCCTTTGACCTTTGGGACTGGCTGCCAAATCCAGTTTATCAGATCAAATATGAAGAAGAAGGGAGAGGAAGAGAAGGAGGAAGGAAGGAGAAAGGGAAGGAGCAGAAAGACACAAATTGCAGTACAAAAAACACAGAGGGGTTGGGGTGCAGCTCAGTATAGAGCTTGCATGAGGTCCTGGGTTTGACCCAAAGCACAGCAATAAATAAATAAATAAGCAAACAAACAAATAAGTGGTTAGCTATGGCTTTAAGCTAGGAGATGGAAATGAACGAGAGACCACTCACTGCCGGGGCACCAGATCTGACACAGTCTAATGGCTTTATAAAATCCACTGGCCAGACTAAACGAAGGCTACGGAAACCTATTTTCGACCTGAAGAGGTGGGGGAATCAGAGGAGAGGAAGAGGGCAAGGGAAGTCAATTACTGCTAGGCAAACTGCCCAGTAAGCTTAAAGTAAAAATACGAGGCAAAAAATAGATGCACAGCCATTTTATCTTCCCAATCGGAGTTTCATAAACACATCCCCCACTTCCTTGAACTGGAGGTGTAGGGCACTTTGCTCTTCAAAAACAGAAAAAGCCCATCTCCGCACATTTGCATCAAGAAGATAAACTTGTAAAGTTAAGAATAAAACAAGCAGGGCTGGCTCTGCTAGTGTGCAGGAGATGTCACCTCTTCAGCCTGTTTGAGGCTGAGGGAGAAACGCCTGCACTGAATCCACAGGGATGCTAGAGGAAAACTACAGGAACCGTGAGGTTGAGCATGGGCATTGGGAAGGGATTTTATATGGGAAAACTATTCCAAGACAAGTTATTTAATGAACAAGTCATTAGGCAATGGCGCATTGGGCACAAACTGCTCTGGGTCTGTGTCTCATCTATCAGGGAGGCACAGGAAGGCTGGCTCTACCCCATGATGGGGAGACCAAGAAGAGAGCAGGAACTGGTCCAGGTAAGCACCGCAGAAGGCTGCCTTTGTGCTCCTGGTGTCCTTGCTGCTCTTGGAGACCTCCTCTCCGGGACGAAGTCCTGTTAGCCGCGGGCTCCTGACTCCACCTCCTGAATCAGGGATGAGTTGCAGCACCCCAGCTCCAATGGCAGCAGCCCCAACTCCAGACCCGAGCGAGTCCCACTTCTCAGGCTCACCACTCAGCCACCAAAGAGGGAGCCACTCTTTCCACTTCTGAGGCCTCCTGAAGCAGAGGACCCTGGAGCTCCTAGTACTGATCATGAAACACTAGCCGTCATCCCAGGAAAGGACTCTAGAGGGTCCCTGATGCAAAGCTGAGTTTTGTTCCAAAAGGTGGCTGGAAAGGCACCTTTCAAAAGGCTGCCTGGCAGCCCGACCACAGGAAGAGGTTTGAGGGTGGAGATGAATGGAGTGCATTCTGGTCCCAGATCAAGAGCACATCATCACCAGCACTATTTATAAAAACAAAGACTTGGAAATGACGGTAGGAAGATAATTAAAGACATTCAGGAAAGTCCATTTGGCCAGTGCAATTGTGATCAGGTTGACAGAGAGTAGATACCAAGACTGTCACATACACACATCAACTTATAAAAGACTGCAGCATATGACTTGATTTTGTTAAGAAATCTGAATGTCCATTTGATAAGAGCTACAAGGAAGAGACCTGGAAAAGCAGCAGCAGGAGTCACCCTCCCTAACGCTTTAGAAACAACTGGTGTGTATTACATATTTATGGACTTGGGTCTGTTTTTATATTCTCTAGAATTGACATCGTTACCTTTGTAACCAGGAAAAGAAATAATTTTAAAAATTTTGGTTTTTTTAAATTCCTATGAAAAAGAAACCCTATATACATTAAAAATGTACATACCCCACCAAGAATAACCTGGGCAAGATAATCTACACAAAACTTTGATGAAATCTGAAGCATAGCCTTGCAGCACCCGGGCAGTGGTTTGTAACCAGGTTTGGTCCTCACCATCAGTATGCTCCCCTCGTCACTGGGATGGAGCTGAGCGCCATGGTGCCGACCTGCTCTCCCCGCCCTCCCCGCCCTGCTGCCTATGCTGCCCATGTCCCCATCCCCTGAGCAGTAGCAGAGCTCACATTTTCTCCAGCCCTGCCTGTCAAAATCTGTTCCTGGAGCAGCTGGCTCCACACATGTCTATGGACCATACTCTCTTCCCCTGAGGCCCCAGAGCTTTCAGAACGGCAGACACTGGGAGCTGGCCCATGTGGTTTCCAGAAGAGTCTGCAGCAGAGGATGGGTTCTGCAGACAGGATCTAGCAGCTCTGCTCATCCTGGTGATGCACTGAGGCAGGGCCAGGGGCAGACTGTCAGGCAGCAGAGCAGACACAGTGTCTCTTTCTCTCCATCAGAGAATCCGAAAACACTGTCATGCTAAGTAGGGCAGGGTCAGCTGCCTTGGGGCAGGGACCCAGCTGGAACCCAGTCAACACCCCCTATCACCCTGCTTGTCTCATGTGAATATCTCACACCTAGAACCATGCCACAAGTCAGGTGTGGTGGCACACACCCGCAGTACCCAGCTCCTCCGAAGGCTGAGGAAAGAGGGTCACTGGAGCCCAGGAGTTGGGAGTGATACCTTGTTTTCCTTACACACACACACACACACACACACACACACAAAAGAAAGAAAAGAAAAGAAAGAGAGAGAAGAAGGAGGAGGAGGAGCAGGAGGAGGAGAAATAAATTTGTTTTGTGCTAACATTAACAATTTAATGAGAAAATAATTGAAAATATTTCATTTATTTTTCATCTTTTCAGACTCCGTATAGATTCAGCAAGAAGAAACAGGCTTGCTCTGAAGATGTGACCAGATGATCCCAATCGACCTGTTTGAGACTCCGGAGAGTCTCTTCTATAAAATTCTTTCTTCACAGATTCTGAATACACGTCAAGAGATGGATTTTTCTTTGGCTTCCAAGCAATTCACTCAACATCTTCAAAGAAACTTAAAATGCTTCACATCTTCAGCATCCATGGGCTAGGTCGCAGCCTCTCTCCAGACTAAGTGCCATGCAGGTAAGCAGTGTGTGCCTTCCATTCACCCCACGCCCTCAGCTACTGGCACATAGGTGTTCAATAGGGCGGTAGTAAGAGACCAAATATCCAATGTACAACAGTCTAAGTCTACTAGCTCTCATGGCTTTTAACTTCAATAATTTCATTAACTCTTTTGTAGCCCCGTTTCCACAGACCTATAGTGGTTTGCTTTCCCAAACCCCTGGAAGTGGCCATTTGCCATTCAAATTTCACAACTGGAGGCTGAGGCTAAGTGACTTTTACAACGTCACACAGAAAGAAAGCAGCTTTGATAAGACTTGAACTCGGGGCTCGCACTGCAAATCAATGACCTTTTCACCCTCCTACAGCTGTCTTTTTGGTAAAGTGACTTTTTTCTCTTGAAGACATAATGCCAACATGCAGGAGATGGGGCCATGGGTACAGGTGACAGTCACAGGCCAGTAGCTCTCCCAAGCCCAAGGATGTCACCTGCAGGTGCTCAGGAGCTCTGCCACGCACCTTCTGAAGCTAGGCACCTCCACCTGCACCCAACCCTTCCTGCCCAGCTCCAGCTGTCCTCCAGCTTCCCTCAATAAAGTGAACCAATTCCTCTTGAACTTTTCTGTACAGGTTCTAGACCGGAAAGAAAACCAGGAGCTGGATGAGGAGCTGATTACTCTACATAAATTATAAAATGTCTCTAAACATTGCTTGGAATCATTTCCCAGCTCTCGTAAAAATGTCTCTTCTTTGTAAACATTAGTCTGCAAATTTAGAAGCACTTCATACAAGGTCCAGGGAAGTGCCACAGGGCTGTCCAGACTGACGGCCCTCTAGGGAGCTCAGTCAGCTCTTCCTGTGGATCTGAAAGTCACCACTGGAAGGGGCCCTGGGGGCTTTGTGGACACCACACAGCTCTGTTTTGGAGTTGTGGTGTGCTTGGAGGGACACCTGGTGTCCCGCCCTGATCTGACCCAGCCTTCCTTTCAGAAGCGAGGACCTGGATACCTGGCAGGGGGAGGTGACTCACCCCCACCAGTGCTGGACCAGAACCCAGGCTGCGTCAGCTCTGCCCCCTCCAGGTCTCACGCTCACCTCACCTTCCCTTCTTAGTTAACCCAGTATGTGGCCAAGACTTTCCTCAACAGTATGAGAATCATAACAAACCCACAGAAAACCAGTGGAATTATTCTGTTCAGACCAAGCAAGAATCAGAAGGGAGTGAGAAATGTGCAGAACCTGCTGTGGTTTGTAGAACAACCTCAACACGAGCCCCCGCACAGGATCCTGGGTCCTAAATCGGATCGGCAACCCATTTGGAAGCTTTCATCTAAATAGCCTTGGAATCACTGCGGATGAGGGGACAGACAGCAATGAACTGGTCTCCCCTTCCAAACATAATCCTCAGGCCCAGCTGGTTAGCAAGGCCTTTCGTTTATCTGTAGTCAGTCGAAGCAGGAGACTATAAATTAAATTCAGATGCCATGAGAGAGGAAGTCACTCTTTCCCTGTCCAGTACTGGAAACCCTGTCTGGTGTTGGTGCCGAGGCACAGACCACCGGAGCCCTGCGCCTTTCCTCAGTGCTCCGCTGTCCAGAGGGACTCGAGCAGCAAATGTGCAGTCCTGAAGCGGCTCGCCTCTCTCAGCCGGCCAACTCGGGTCCCTTGCTTGAGTCCCCAAGGTGTTTGAGTCCCTGCCAGGCCCATGGCCTTCCATGCAGGGATGCACGGCTGATTGACAGACCCTCAGGTGACAAAGCCATGGGAGAGGCCCACATGCCCTGGTCACCAAGCCATCCACCAAAAGGACCTGATGTCCACATGCACGAGGTGGCACGCCTGCCACCAAACACCATATCGTTGGCATCTGCCGGATCCCTTTGGCTTCGAACAATGAGCCCCATCCAAAGTCAGCACACTCATCAAGCTGGGGGCCACAGCAGGACACAGGAGCAGGACACAGGGCTCTACACCTGGTCTGCCATCTGAGAGCTCGTGGAGACAAATGCTCCACTGTTCCTAGGCTTCAGTGCGGTCACTGATAAAAATCAGAAGCTTTACTAAGCAATCTCTGTGGCATTCTGGTTCTCTGCACGGATTTCCAAGAGAAACAGGAAATGGTCCATCTTTGAATTTCTCAGATTTCTGGTTTATTTCCTGCCTTTTGTCCTCATCATCTACACACACACACACACTCACACACACACTCACACTCACACACACTCACACACACACTCACACACTCTCAAACACACACACACACACACATCTCCAGTCCTTCAAATAAGATACGTCTGAAAACTGGGGAAGAGGAAGACTGTAAGACCGAAGAAAGGACAGTGAGTCACCTGCACAGCTCAGGAAGACCAAAACGCTCTCAAAAGCATCATTCTTCTGCATTTCCTGCTGCCCAAAGTTAGCAAAGTTGGAGAAACTTGGGAACCTGGGTGGTGTTTCTGGAGCCCTGTGACCCCATCTGCAGAACAGAGCTGGCAGGGGGTTTCATTTGCTTTGTTAAGAAAGATTTAAATATCCAAAGCCAACCAAATGGTTTCTTCCCACTCCAGGACACGCAGATGAAAACAGTCCACAAGGTGAGTGTGTCCCCAGGGCAGGATCTCCATTCTCTACAAACAGATTATCAGCAAATACCCTCCACCAGGTCCCACCCCTCCAGCTGAGAATCACTTAAAGGTGCTTGGGGAAAAAAAGCCAAGGAAAACTACTTCATGGAAGCTGAAAATCATACAAAAGTCAAATGTTGGTGTCCATCCTGGGAGTTGTACTGGGACCTGGTCATGCTCATCCTTTTAAGAATTTTCTGCAGCAGAGCTGAGTAGGATGTGACACTGGATGCAGCCACTGTCCAGCCCCTCACAAAAAAGAAAAGGGGAGCCCATCCCAGAGGGAAGGAGATCAAGTCCAGAATTCAGTACAGAACAGGGAGTGAACTGGGAACCTCCGGCCAGAGATGATAGGCTCGGCCATAACCAGTGCACAGTGTGGAGAGGACAGAAGCTGGTGAGGAGTCCAGCCCACCTCTGCCACCCAAAGGAGTTCTCATCACCTGGTGGCCCCTTTGTGCATGCTAGCTTCATTTCGAATCTCCCTCAGGAATTTTCCCACAGCTGGCCTTTCATCTGTGAACACTCTTGCTCACCCACCAGCAAGACCACTTGGAAGCTCAGCATATGGACAGTACTGTACCCTAGATGGATATTCTGAAGCAGAAAGAGGCCACAGGGCTCCTTTCTGAAGACTTTCAGAGACTTTAGCACTTATGGATAAAGTGGAAAGCTGAAGCGTCCACAGCATTGACTCCTTTTTTCTGAATGAGTGTACATTAGGCTGTGAGGGGCTCTTCAGGGAAGGCATGGTCATCTTGACTTGGAAGAGATTTTTCACAATCATTCAAAGAATGAGGTTTTTAATTGAATACCCATTGCCCTGAATCCATATTCACTTGATTCTTTTGCTAAACTAATTGGTTTCAACAATTTGCTCCATTTGATTTTTTTCTTCCACTTGAATGCTTTTTAAAAAGAAATGGAATTAATTATCACAAAAGTGCTCATGGAATAGAGTCAAAAGTCACTGAAACTAAAGCAGTGATTGAGACGGTCAAGCCTCCTGGGACTCGGCCAGGTCCAGGGTGAACACCAAGCCAATGGTGTTTCAGACACCTGCCACCCTCTGAGTGGTGATTTGCACTGTGGCAAAGGCGTTTCTTTGTTTAATGGTGCCCCTTTGGTTCTTCACAGGGTCCTGTCTGCCACCTCTTCACTTGCATAATGCTTCCACAGGTGCCTTGGGAGCCACAGCGTCCCAAGGAGAAGGATCGAGAAGACCACAAAGTCAACAAGTTCCCTCCGTGGGATGGCTTTCCCCAGGAGGTGCTGTTTTAGTTCATCTCCTGTAGTGGAGATGGACTCCTGGGCTCACCTGGAGCCCACAGGGTCAGAGCTGGGCTGGGACCCTCCACAGGCCCCCCAGGACTCAGTGAAGGTGCCACCCTGGGTCAGGCCACCCCACTCTAGCCACTGTGGCCCCTCTGGATGAGCCAGCCCAGGCACTTGACTCATCTCCCTGATCCTCAGGAACATTCCTGAAGACTTCTAAACCCACTCTAGGATCCAGGGGCCCTGGGGCAGCCGGTGTGGGGTCCCATCCCAGGGGCTCCACTCACCGGCCCTGGATGCACACTTAGGGATACCGTACCAGAAACGGGGTCCTGAAGTTGCAGGACCATGAGAAAATGTCTGCATTAGCAAATCCCTTCTTTCAGATGCCGTTTTATACAAAAGACCATCAAACATAAGACACAACATTAATTCTGTGTATTAATGAGAAAAAAGCTGCAAAGACTTTGCCATATCAATAATTTGAAAAATATATTTTAATTCTGTTGTTGAAATTCTTAAAGGAAAAAAATCGACATTTTCCTAGAAATTCTATTTCTCTTGAGTTAACTTGGCAGAAACAAATATATTAACAAAAATGATGTTCAGTGTTTAATCCTCACAAAGAATTTCCTAAATACTTAAGATAAATCCACTTGATTGTATTTCTCTTTGATTACTGCTAGGACAACAATTCTCTGTTGACAGCCGTCAGGAAAGCTCCTGTCTACACCACCTAGTAGAAAGCCTTCGGGGCTCCGGTGATACCTCGAAAGATACACAGTCTCTCACTCTTGGCATCCTAGATTTAAGCTGTCAAATTTGATAACCATATCCTAGCTAGTAATATGGTATGTCAACATTTCTGGATGTTCTAACTTTTAAACTTCCAATGCTGCACCCATTGATGAAGCAAGAAATGGGGACATTGCTCACATTCCCGGAGTCCTGGGACCCTGCTCGGAATCTGTAGACTACAGCATTCAGAATAATGCCTTGCCTCCCTTCTGTACCTCCTGTTCTTGCCTTTGAAAGGCTGCAGTGAGAACAAACATAAGCAACTTGATAGAAATCCACGTTCTTCAGTGGACCCAAACCCTCTGAACTAAGTAGACAGAGTGAGTGTCCAGCTGCCACGGCCCAGGGCTGAACACACGCCATGTCTGGGGTGCTGGGCAAGATGGCATGTACTGGCCACGCAGGTTAATCTTCCCTGCCCCAGGATGGCAATCCAGGCAAGTCCAGTGACTTCCTTGATCCCCAGTAAGCTATGTAGTGCCAGCCTAGAAACTAGAGTGCAACCTCCTGACAATAATCAAAATGCTGACCTTGAAGTGAGGTCATGGCTCACCCTCTTTCCACCATGGCAGGGCCGTGTAGGGGCGTTCCTTCACCTGTATCCTCTTTCCCTCTCCCTCCCGGGCTAACTAAGAGCTTCAGGCCCTCTGGGGACAGAGGACAGGATGGGAACCCTGGAAGGGGAGAATGCACTAGATGACCAAGCTGTTGTCTCTGGCCTGGAGAACGTCAGAAGCTAACTCTCACCTGGTGTCCTGGGTGTGTCTCCCCTCCCGCTGGGCCTCCACTGTCCACCACAGGATGAAGGCCTCAGGGCAGCTCCTCCCTGCTGCCTTCGGTCCTCACAGCGGCCAACCCCACAGCTTCCATGTTGGGCTGTCTCCCGCCTACGTGGGCAGGACTTTAACAGGTCAGCCTATGTCCCAGGAGGTCACCTCTGCCCCACCCTCAGAGAAAACTGTCATTTCCAGGGGCAGCTCCCTTCACTTGGCCCACATGCCAGGCAGAACCCTCTAGGGAGAAAACTGCTGGGCACTGTGTCCCCTAATCCCAAGACACCAGGGACTTTATGGGTGGCTTAGGAGAAGGCCCTGCTGGCTAGAGGTAGGGTGGCTGGGTCTCACAGTGCAGCTTTCCCCAGGAGTCCCCGTCACAACCTCCCCTCCACACACCATCTGTCACATTCTCCACGCTCAGGGCCCTGGAGCCCTGGAAACCATTCTGGTGAATTACACACTCAGAGGCCTCACACTTGCTACCTGATGCGTTCTCTGCTGCCACCTCAGTCACAGCTAGGATGACAAGAAACGCATTCCACACTGTTATCCTGCTGTCCACCCCACGAGTGAAGGCGTGAAAGCCAGCAACTACAAGTATACCCAAGATATTTTTGAAGTGAATAAAAACCATCTAGTATCTCTTTGTAAATGAAGGCCATGTGCTTTTAAAATCTGTTGACACCCTTTGATCTCTGTATTTCTACTTGGTGTCCTTTCAAGACCACAGGCACAAAAGGTTACAAGAGTGGGTCATCCTGTCGCCTGTCACTGATCCTGGTTGTAAGGGTGGTGACGTGGGGGAGATGCCAATTGTTGGAAAGGGTACCTGTGAAGGGATCTCGCCTTCCACTGTGTATATTATAAACTCCTTATCTACGAGTATCATAGAGCACACCACGTCCGTGTCCAGAATCCGCAGAGCTGAAGGATCATCTCACGACCTCCTGCAGGAAGAGTCTAGTTTCCTCCCACACCTCCTCCCTTCTTCTAGAAGCAGCTGCCTTCCATGTGGGGAACACTCCCTTCCAGGTCTCCCTGATGTTTCTCCCTAGCGACTGTCCCAATTCTGGTACGTCCTGCCCCCAACCACGGATGCTCGACCAGGGTAGACACCTGACCCACAGAGGACCCATGAGACTCCTTTCTGGGGTTTCTTAAATAGCAGGTGGAAAAACAGACCCTGTCTCCTTCAAGCAGATCTGGGAAGAGCCCTGCTCCAGGGCGGGGTTAGCCATGCTTCTGCACCTGGGCAGGAAGGAGACTGACCCCGGGTCATGGAGAGAGCTCTTCCCACGGAGGTAAGCAGAGGCAAGGAAAGAAAAAGGACCTTTCTGTGGCATTGAAACTCTTGGCTCCAGTATCCCTGATGCCAACTATATTTCTGACCTTCCCACAGCCACACAAATATCTTAGAACTTCCTTCTCTGTGTCTAAAGTATTCTGTGTTAGAGAACAGTTCTTTGGAGTCAATAAGACCCATTGGACTTGTGTGTGACAAAATGAGCCCTATGTTCTCATTCTAAACAGAATAAGAGGCGGGTACAAACTATATGTGTAATAATGTCACCACTCCATAGACACCTAGAACATTCCCACTGAACGGAAAATGGAATTGAGATTCATGAAAGAAATCAGTGAGGAAAAGGTCACTTGATATGGCGACTTACAAACAGGACCTGGAGCTCACGCCTCTAAGACGCCACTTACCAGAGGGTGGGGCGGGAAGCCATGGCCAAGACTCAGTTGGCTGAGAGGCATCTCCACTCCAGAACCAACAAGCTGGGCAGAGCCAGGCAGGGCTCTTCACTTCTGCTTCTCATCTATGACAGGGGGATTTCTGTGGAGACCCTGCAAGGCAACTGTCAGTTCTTTTCAGTCCCCAAAACACTGGCTGAGGGAATTCCCTTACCTCAACTGGCCATTTTCAGAAAGCAGTAACTGAAAACATACCTGGTTAATAAAGAAGAAACTCTATGTAAACATGTGACTGAGAGGGAGCCCCAGGTGCCCTGGATCAGTCACCCTCAAGGAGGAGACCCCACTGCCTGGGCTCTGCTCCTGCAGCAGGCAGCCCCGAGCAGATCAGGAGCACATCCACAGTGCAGGCAGAGGAGCTTGCTGGGCAGGGTGAGATGATGGGAGACACGTGGTGCCTGCCACAGCCCCTCCTCCAGCCCTCGAAGTGCCCCAGGAGCTCTGGTGGCGCTGAATGCCGAGCCACCACCACGATCCTCAGTCAGAACGTCTCAATGTGGAAGGGACTGAAAGGCCTCCAGCTCAACCTCCCGCCTTGAGTGCCACCAGACGCCTCCAAAACGAGGCAACCGCAGGCCTTGGGGACCATATTCCACCAGGGAACAGCTTCAAATGGTCGGTCGGGCCTTCCTTATTGTCCCCCTTTCCAGTGGCCTGGCCTTGATTCCCTCCAGACCCCATGGGAGCCCTGACACGTCTGCTGGCCATGGCCATGGTCTCCTCCCTCGAGTGGGCCACTCCCCGTGCCCACGGCGGCTCCAGACGCGGTGTCTCACTCCCCACAGCTCATCATGCCACCCTTTGCCTCTGTCCCCAGAACTGGCTGTGGTGGAAAGTCCCACTGGACACTCGTCTTCTGGTCTTAGAGACCCCCAGGGTGGGGCAAAGAGCTTCTCTCCCTCACTGGAGTGTCCTCTGCCACTTTGTTGGTGGCCATTCCAGGAGGTTGCACGACTGCTCCCAGTGAGAGCTGTGGTCCCCAGGCAGCCCCATGGGGCAGGATGACCGCACACCCCCAACACATGGCAGCCAGACTTGCCTTCCTGACTTGCCTGGACAATGACGACAGAGCAGCCAAAGCCTGGAGCCCTGCTGTGTGGCAGGCCACCTTCTTTTCCCCTGCGGCCATGAGGCCACTGTGCCCAGTTCCAGGCTGCCCCTCAGCCCACCTACAGCAAAGAGGCCCCAGGGTGGGCTGCAGCAGAACTGCCGTGATGTGCAGAGAAAGCGAGAAGCCAACCCTGCTGCACACGCTGGGCTGGCCGGCTGGGCTGGCTGCCTGATACGGCACCTCCTCCCTTTAAGGACCACTGTCCTCCATCATGGTCCATGTTTTAGATGCTGCCCTCGTAGGTGGGACCTGGGTGTGGCTAATGAGACCCCTCCCCAGTCATAGTGATTGGCACTGGGGTCCCAGAGGAACCTTGAAGGGAACTTTAGGATTCTTAAGAACACCGAGTAGGAAGGAGAACGGGAATCACGGAGTTGATTTCATGGGAATCATGGAGTTGTCTGCCTGGAACAGCCACTCACTGTCATCTGGCAAGAAACAGATTGACAAAGAGTGACAAGGACAAAGAAGAAAACAGGGCCAGAAATGGAGAAGGGAATGAGATGTGGGCCCAGGCCTCGCCACAGCTGAGGCGGTGCCAGTAGATGGCTTCCTTTCTTCAGTCAAGACCTGGTTTTGTTTCTGAAACTTGCAACCAAAACCCAGTTATGGGTCAAATCATAACAAGCCAAAATCGAGCTGTACTTACTGTTTGACAGCCAGTGTCTGGACCGGAAGAAACTCTGGCAATCCCCTGCTCTTCCCTGCACACACAGCAACTGAACGTGTCTCAACTGATGACTGACCATCATCACACGTCCACAGATGCATGACTGTTGTCTGGGAAACTCCTTCATCCTCATGACACCATCCATGTCTGGTCTGCAGCCCTGTTTATCTTTTCTGCTCTTATGAATTCTGAAAGCTTCAGGTGTAGGTGTTGACAAGATCCCCCCTTATCAAGTGATGGCCACCTTCTGCACAGTGGCTACAGAGGTCTGGAAACAGCTAAGGAATTGTGTCACCAGCGGCATGTTTTGGACTGCCTGAACAGGGGAGCATCCTGCCGGATGTCAGAGCTTCTCCAGGTCTCCTAAGAGGCTCCATGACTGCACAGAAATGATGCCATAAGATGTAGGCGGGACTACTTTGACAACAATCAACAGCACCTTTAGATGGAGCCTCCCTCCAGGAAAGAGTCAGCGGAAAGCCTCCCTGGTCCACGGGACCACACTTACTGCAGAACAATCTCATCTCTTCCATGGGGCTATCTGTCTGATGTAGGTCATCCTAAAGGTTCATGAAAAACACAAAAATCTTCTATTTGCCTGAGATGCTTAAGGTTATTTTTTGGCACATGGCAAGAAAAGTCACTCCTGAGCAAAATTTTAGAACTTCTTTTGGTCATTGTGCTTAACCACATCAGAAGGCTACCTTCAGCCCAAGCTCAGGTGGCAACAGACCTCTTTCTTTCAACAGACCCCTCCTCACCAGCACTCAGGGACCACCCTCCTGTCCCCTGTGTGTTCAGTACAAAGAAGGTGGCACACAGGGACAGCTTCAGAGAGAAATGCTGCTTCCTGCAGAGAGACCACCTGCTCATCCTTCCCTGGAACGTCCCTGGACTCCGGGTGGCAGCTTTTAAACACTTGCATTACTGCTCTGGGGCTTGCTGTGGCTCCCTGGGGACCAGAGAGTGAAGGAGACTCAGCCCAGGGGGATCTGAAATCCTCAGAAGGGGGGACCACTGGGCAAGATTTCAGTCAACAGACACTGGGGATGACTGCCAGCATGCTTTTCCTCCCAGCTCATCAGGGTGGCTCTGCAGACCTGATGGGGCATGTGGGGTGAAAAGCCATCTCGACCGTCCCACAGAGAACGCCTTTCCGGTGACAAGAGCTGGGCATCCACCCTGTGCACCGTGGGGCTGTGGAAGGCGTGGAGCAGTGCGTAGCCGGATGCGCGCCCTGCGGATGGGTCTTCTTGCAGCACCGGAGAGCTGACCAAGGGCTTCCTGTCTGCCAAATATGCCAGAAAAAAAGCATGATGGGATCACCCACCCTGAGACCTCTGGGGAAAGACAGTGAGCTGAGAATGACCCCAGAATGGTGAAGTATTTGAATAAAACAATATATGACGATCTAGTACCCAAGAGAACATGCTTCTGCTTCTCTCCAGGTAAGACATTCAAACACACAGCTGCACCCATTTTCACCAAAGTCCTGACATAGTGTGTACGGTGTGGCGTGAGCCAGTCAGCCAGCCCCTCACAGCCGCCTGGGCTTCAGGCCTTCGGACGCCCGGCCCCAGGGACACGCAGGCTTGTGACTGCAGAGCACTGGCCCTGCCCTGAGGCCCCCAGCACTTCAGCAGGATCCCAAGGTGACCCCTCACATGCGGATGAATCGCAAGATGACTTTACAGACGGATGACAGCGGCTGGCGTGTCATTAGTGATGAAAATTACCACTGACCCTGAGCAGAGGGCAGCGGAGGCTTCCCTCAGAGCTGCGGCAGCGCCGTGGGAACGCCAGTGCACACCCGCGGCGTGTCTGCATGCACTGGGGACCCGCATCTGGACAGCCTGCAGGAGATCAGCCAGCTGGGTTGCCCGACACCAGAGTCCACAATGATTCCCACCCACGCACACATACTGAATCATCAGACTGACTGGATACAAGACTAGGGTCACTTTTTGCCACTAAAATGACCTACGGGAAGTTCTCGTGGAATCGCTGTATCCAGTGAACAGTATCAGGATGCTCTGGATTTCTTCAAGGAAAACTATGAAACAAATAAATGTGCCTCAAATAAAAATCACCTTATTTTGATTCTAAAAAACAGCCAGATTCCACCTGAAAAATTTAGGAAGGAAAAGCATCACAGTCCATCAGCTGAGTAGAAGAGCTAGTGAGCAGAAAGCACCAGAACAAAATCCTCTTTAGTATCTGCAGTCAGTTCCAGGAACTGCCCTCAACACCAAAGTCCAGTGATGCTCAAGGAGTGTACGTGAAATGACATGGTATTTGCATGTAACCTAGGGACGTCTTCCTGTGCACTTTAAATCACCTTAAGATGACTTATAATACCTAATACAGTGGAAATGCCTAGTGCTAGTACCCAGTGCTATAATACTTAGTAAATGTAAGTGCCTAATATCTGACACCTAGTACATTAGTACCTAGTATCTAATAGCTAGTACTATAGTACCTAGTATAACGTAAGTGCCTAGAACTTAATACGTAGTACATCATACCCAGTACTATAATACGAAGTACAATGTAAATGCCTAATATGTAACACCTGATACATTAATACCTAGTATCTAATAGCTAGTACTATAATATCTAGAACAATGTAAGTGCCTAGTACTTAATACCTAGTACCTCATACCTAGTACTATAATGTCTAGTACAATTTAATTACTATAATATCTACAATGTAAATGCTTAGTATATAATATTCAATACATAATACCTAGTACCTAATACCTAGTACTACAATACCTAGTACAATGTAACTAGCACTTAATACCAAGTACTATAATACCTAGTAAAATGTAAATGCCTAGTATATAATACCTGGTGCTATATCTAGTATAATGTAAATGCCTAGTACATAATACCTAGCATATGATCCATAGTACATAATTCCTAGTACATAATACCTAGCACATAATACCTAGTGCAATACAAACGCCTGGTGCATAATCCTTAGAACAAAATTCCTAGTACATAATACCTAGTATTATAATACCCAGTATGTAATACTAGTACTATAACACCCGCTGCCATAATGCCTAGTACATGATACCTAATGCATAATGCCTAGTACTATCATGCCTAGTACAATGTAAATGCTATGGAAATGGCTATGCTGAGTTGTTTAGGAAATAATGGTGAGAGCAAAATCTGCACCTATTCAGTACAGACACAGTGTTTTTCAAAACTTTTGATCTGCAGTTGGTTGGACCCACAGCTGCAGAACTCTCAGACCCAGGGGCTGATGATGTGTTATCTGACTTTATTCCCATGCCCATTCTGTGGTGGGTCTTGCTTGTCCCATCTCAGATACAGGTTTAGGCATCAAGGATAAATGCCATGTCACAACTGGCTAGTGACAGAGTGCTAGGCCAGCAAGACCAGAGCTTTCCACTCCACACACTGCCCCTCCAACACATCAGTAAAAGTACATAAATCTCAGCAAAGGAACTGTGGAAGACACTCATGCATTCATCCTGCGGGGAACTCTTTCATAGACTCGCAGAACACGGCCTCTCTCCTGAGTAGGGCTCCCTCCCATCAGCACCCCCCCATGGGCAGCAGGGGCTGGGACACCTGTCTCTACAACCTGGGGAAGGATGAGCTCACAGTCAGTGGACCACACTACCTTCCGACGTGAGCGGGCTGGGTGGCACACTACACACCTCAACCCGTGGGTAGGGACCTGGTGGGAGTGTAGCTGGCGGTGTTACTAGGACCTGTGGTCAGTGGGATCATTTCAGGAGTGTGACAAGCTTATTTGGGCAAAGATGGTTCTGAGTTAAACCACCTCGGCAAGTCTCCAAAGGACAAAATCCTGTTTCCCAGGGTGTATTTTATCTGTCCTACTGTTTGGATGGTTATTTGGTGGTCAGTGTGGGGATGTCTGTTTTGATATCAAAGGAGAAGGAACAAATTTAAGAAACAATTAGGTATATGTGTCAACACGCACAAGAAGCAGACGTTTTATGTGTCTGCCAAGTCTTTACTTGCGAGAGGCTGCTACCTGAGTTTAAAGATTTCTCCTTTCTTGCATCTTTTGGCTAAAATTTCTAGTTAGATTTCACTTTCTAGACACTGAAATGCAACATTAGTCAGGAAGAAAGGTGCTGAGCTGGGATTGAAACAAAGTTATAATTTTAACAACATATGTCTGGAAAGAAAGCCCCACCTCACGCCCACTTCTGCAGGGTAGGTGAACAAGGACAGGGTCCCAAGACTACAGGTGGGAAAACATCAATTTTTTCTCTGAACTTTTCTAACAAATAGATGGATTAAAATATCTTAAAAAGTTCATCACAATTCTGCTCCTTCTTATACAAAAATATCCCTTTATTTAAATAACAAAATAAAAACATCACTGCTTTGCTAAAACCCGACCCCCACAACGTTCTAGCTCATGGGGCTTTTCTGCGGGTACCAAGGACTTAAATTTTAACAGTCCTCTCATTCATCCTGGGTCATGTGTCTGGCTCTTTCTTCAAATAAAACAGGGATCACAGCAATGGTGGGTGAAAACTGCTCCACTGTTTGCCAGAGATGAGGGAGTTGGCGTTGGGTAGAGATGGATTCAGGGGATCTGTCCCTTGGCCAGATCATGCAGACTGTCAGGTCTGACATAGCACCTTCTGTCCTGTCTGATCCCACCCTGGCCCTGGATGCCCTGTCCTGGACTTCCTGCAGAGGCTCCTTTCTAGGTGACCACAGCAGCTCTGGCCCTCTCACACATTTTCTTTGGAACACACAGTCTTGGCCAGAACAGTGTTTTAAATTGAATTAGTTGCCAAAACACAAAAGCCCAGGAGAGGCTGGCTGCTTGTGGTCCTTTGGCATTGCTGCCCCTGGCTTCCAAGGCCTTTGCTGTGCCCCAAGGTGAGGCCACAGCTCCCAGAGTCCTCTTTGCGTCTGAGTCAGAGTGCGACACAGGAGGCCTTGGGCAGATTCAGGAGGGAGGGAAGCCTAGACGCTTCCAGAGCAGCTGCAACAACACGTGGACAGGCAGGTCAGAAGACACACATGGAGGTCTCCGAGGTCACCTGACCCCTGGGCAGTGCCAGCTTCAGCAGTGGCTGCCTTAGGCTCACAGGCCCTGGAAAGGCAGAGCTGTGCAGAGATGAGATTCTGAGATGAGCTGTCAGCTGCAGCTGTGCCTGGCACCTCAGCCAAGGACTGCTACCCTCTGAGAGGCTCCCTGGACTTTGCATCCCACTCTTTTAGTAGCGGGGCAGACCCACGGTCCCCTGTGCTTGAACTCTCCATACTAGGAATACATAAAGTGGCTTTTATTTCCTGACCAAGCCTGAACTGACATGAGAAAATTTCTTATAGAAAAAAAAATGCAGATTTTCATTTCTCTTAAAAAAATTCTTTTAAAAAATTATAACTTCTGGAAAATCATACTCCCACACCTCATGGCAATAACTGACACTTTTGGAAGAGTATGCATCCTCCAGGGGCCAGTGTCCCCACATGTGTGACAACAGGGCCTCGCTAGACCAAGGCTACCTGCCCTGTCTACAACCCCAGAGGCACGTGGTGTGATCTTCAGGGTGTGATCTCCTTCTCCTGCCAGCCTGCTGCCTTCCTCCTGCCCTCGGATGACATGTGATCATGCTCGCTGGACCCTCACAAGGCTTCTTGGAGTGGAGTAGTAGATCCCCAAGGAATGTGCAGTCACCCGAGTACCCAAAGTCACAGCCTCAGTGTGGCAGGCACATGTCCCTGAGGCCTCCCCTGTATTAACACGGGCTGGATGAGAAGCAGCTTCAAGTATGCTTTTATATCAAAATAACTAGGACAGATTATGAAGTAGACTAAAATTGTATCTCTCAGAAGATTAAATGCAAAATCTCAACGACATCTGTATCTTGGTCCTCTTCTGTGGTTCTCGCCCAAGGAAGAGCATGCTTCGAAAGCCCTGGCCAGAGGGCTTGCATCTGGGCATGTCGTGGCAGGGAACTCCATGACTGAAAGAATCAGGCTAGAAGTGAGCCCCTTGGAGGAATCTCTGGGACAACAGACATTTATGTATATGCTTACATTTCAGTATGTATTTCGAGTATAATAGTGTAGATATTTAGTATCTTCAGGATCAGACATCTGGATATTTGGTCAGAAAGGGTCAAAGTTGCTTTTTAAACTGAGTAACTGAGGCTGTTTTCGTTCATTTGGGTTTTGGTTTCAGGAAGATGGTTTAAAATCGATTAGAACAGCTGTCTGAAATGACCATAGTGGTGGACTAGAGGAGCTAATCTGTCCATCAGGGAAAGGCCCAGGTGCCGTCTTCCCAAGAGCAGCCTTCAGAACTCAGAGGCCCACCATGCTAGAACCAGGTGCCACCAGCAAAGTATGTCCCTGCATCTTCCTCGAATGACAGTGTTCCACTGAGATTCCAAGCTCCAAACTTCACAGGGATCCATGACCTCTGGAGGTCACTGAGGTCACCAAGGTCACCGTGCTTGACCCTGCTGCAGCTCTTGAAGCGACATGACAGCATGTTAGTGACAGCCTTGCAGGAGTATGGCACATCCTGAAGTCAGCCTTTGCCAAATTAGGTACGGAAAGGAACTTAAACAAATGCCCACACTCTGGAGTCCAGAGGAGAGGTCACAGCAGGAAGGAAGTAACTGGACCTCTAGGTTCAGACCCACAGGCCCAGGCCACAGTTTGTGAACTGTTGACTTGAGCTGGCTGATTCACAAAATGCCAAAAACACACCTTTGCCATGAGAGATAATGCTGGACTTCGCCTGAGCCCTGAGCTCTAGAAAATGGCAACGATGAAGGCCCTCCTCCCTCTTCCCCCATCCCTTATCCCCACTGCAAATCTGAGTCTTCAGGAAACAGCTGATCGCAAAGAATCCCCTCCCACTTCCCCATGTGGCACAGGTGGGACTCGCAGACACACACCTGCTTACCTATGAGGAGGCCAGGTGCAGGCCCTCCGTGTCCCCAGTCTTTTCATGAATTTACAGCTGCACTGTTGGACCAAGTGGGTCACAGTACCCACCACTGATGTGACCTGGATCTACTGTTCTGTTTGACAGCCTTTATCCAACAGGCCGTCCCCTCAGCACATTGTCCCGGCAAGGGCAGCCCTCCTGGCACACCCCAACCTGCTTCCAAGGAGGGGCTAGGAAGACAGCCAGGAGCAGAGGGGCCCACGTCTGTGCCCCGATGCTCTCAGTGAGTCCCTGACAACACAACACTTTCAGACAGAACTTCAAGCATTGTCCTTTTCAATATTTATCAGACCATACCGACTATGATGAAATATTCATGGGGTTTTAGTAGCTGCAGCAGAGCCAGGGCCAGGACAACCTGGCTAATGCACACAGAGCCTCCAACATCGACTCAATGGATGCACCGGTAACAAAGACCCTTCTAGGCTGACTCCCGTTGATCATCTTCAAAAACTATGTGACTCTTTTAATCAGTCGTTGCACCAGCCTGGTTTCATTACATAGCTTACATTAAAAATGCTGACTACAGGAGATGCTATTACTGATAAATTGTTCCCTTCAAATTTTTTAGCCCAGCACACAAGGTCCTAAGGAAACCCTTTCTCAAACGACTTTTCAAGCTTCTCTGGTAGCACACTAGTTGTATTACAATAGGGCTCTTTATATAACCACAACAGAGAGCCACACACAACTACAGGCAGTACTAAAGGGTTTTTCCAAACTACCAAGGAAATGAGATCATGTGGGAATCACCTTCTTAGCCCCAAACACTCGATGCCAGGCCCAACAGTCCTCATGAGAAATCCAGAAAACTGCCTGACAAAATGCCCCCATTCCTGGGTGACCTTCCTCTCCTTGCACACCTCCCATTTGGAAACCCCAAAAGAGAGGACCCCTCAGGTCAGCTCGTCACCATGCTGCATGGAGTGTCTCCAGGGGCTGCCGTTCTGCACCAGGCCACTCTAGAGGCATTGCACATGACTGCTGGCCTAGGTACAGCTGTCTTTGGGTCAGAAAGGAACCGTGATATGATGGGTCAGATATGGCTGTGGGATTGGTAATACTCAAAAGGAATGGCATGAGCCTCAAATGATTAATACAGGAAAAAATCCTAGTGGTTCCTTCCATGAAGCAATTCATGGGTTCATTTCCGGGATGAAGGTTCTCTCTTTCCTGCCTTCTTCTCACCAGTCAGTCCCAGGCAGGCAGGAAAGCAAGCACAGGTGCCCCTCCCAGGGCCCACGTCTCTGGTTCCTTCAAGCCCTGAACCCCACCCAGTATTGCTGAACCCATGTGTTGCCTTCTTAGGATAAAAGTTCTCCACTTGTGGATTTCTCTCCTGTCACCCACCACCTTGTGTTGCCTGTCTGTTTATGTGCACCTGGCCCTTCCTGAAAGGACTTGAGGAAGCCTAGATGTGAGTACATTTCAGCATCATAAACAAGAATGGCTGGATACCAAAGAGAAAATACTGCAGGTGGCTACAAGTTTACTCACCACAGATGAACCAAGATCAGAGCCATTACCATTTATCAGAAGTTCTCAAGGAAGAGTAAACAAAGGGAAAACAAAGGTACAGAAAAGAAAACCAAATTAGGTCTTTACCATTTAATCCTAATGACAGCCTATGATATGGTGATTATTCTTCTTATTTCCACATCAAGAAATTGAAGATCAGAAGAGGCTCAGAGTTGTGGGAACCCTGCTGTGGGTCATGCACACAGTCAGCTGGAGCCTGAGACCTGCCTGACTCCAAAACCTGTGCTCTCCCCTCCAGGCCTCTCTGCTTTCCCACCTGGTGAATGGGTCCAGGTACACACTACCACCCCTCCAAAGTCTGCCCATAACTCCACACCCATCTCTCACACACAGATTAGTTCATTGTGACACATGTAAGTGTCATAAACACAAATGCCATACACACGACAGAGTCTGGAGCAGTGGTTCACAATGGGGTGCTCAGGCACGCATGTTTCAACTGCTCGTAAGAATGGGAATCTCTTTAGTCTGAAAACTGTGCATGATCCAGATGCGTCCTTGCTGTAACTCAGTGTGCACCATTCAGGTCCAAGAAATGCTGAAACTTAGGAACCCTGTTACAGACACTTAGACCAAAAAACATTTAGTAAGCAAAAAACAGTAAGGCTGAAGCCACGTGCAGTGCTAGTAAACTGTGGCTTCCTGTGCCGAATGAACAAATCACTTCAGTTATAGCAGTTAGTTGTACTTAACAAATTCCCTGAGAAAAAAGGAAATAATGAATGGTATATCAATATTAAAAGAGCCAAAATAATTTGGGAGTAAGGCGGCTTTATTCTAAAATGCACTATTAAAATTAATTTTCATAAAAGCACAGGAAAAATAACATGATTGAAACATATTTCAGAAAATTTACTCCTCCTGAATACATGGAACAAAAATAACTGAGAATACCATTTCAAATTAATTAAGTCAAATTTATTGAGTCCAAACAAGAGCTAAGATGACTCAAAGACTGTGCTTAAAACTTTGGACAAATGAATCCCTAGCTTGGTTCCTGACATCTCTGACTCCTCGATTCCTTCCTCATCCAACTGATATCTACTTCATACTTCAGAACTAAAAATTTTCTAACTGGTGTAAAGATGCTTTAAATTGAACATTTACAGTTATACAGGTGGGAAATCTATCAAACTCTTCTAACCCTTTATGTGGAGATTTACTTGGTTAGAAATTTTATAAAAACTGTACTAAATATTTTCACTTGGAGAAAATGCAGAGGGTTGAGCAGAAAACCATGTCATACTGTAACAACAGAGGAAGATCCATTCTAATGATTGATATTGTACTTAATGATTTCTTAAAATTTGACCTAATGTAAACAATGAACTTTGTGTGATAATGGTGTGTCAATATAGTTTTGCTGGTTCTGAACAAATATGCGCCTATGTTCACCTGTGTGCACCTGTGCTCACCTGTGTACAATCCTATGTGTACAAACAAGGTCACCTGAGAACTCTGCACCTATGCCTTCATTTTGCTGTGAACCTAAAACCTCTTCTAAAAGATAAAATATATTAAGGAGAAATAAATTCCAAGTACTGCTCTAAAAACTAGGTATCTCAGCACACGTCCTTCCATTGCCTTTTTATGCTCAAGGTATTATAGACCACGATCCCATGATGGAAGACCATACTGCCCAAGGTTGTTTCTCCCACAGTCCTGCTTGCTTGGTCTTGACGCTGAGGAGTAGTTTTTGAAGACCCTGTACTATCCCCCTAGTTCCTATCAATGTGAATGGGTTTTTAATGTCAGTGCAAAGCTAACACATAACTATGAGTTCAACCCAGTTTCTTCCCCCTAAAGTTTCCAGCTGGGAGAGGAAACTTGGCCATGCCTATATGAGGATGCTCAGGTCACCCAGAGCCCTGGTAAAGCAGGTGCTGAGCCAGCTCTCACCTTTGAAGCCAGCAGGGCTGGGTGGGCTGGAAGATGCGTTCCTAGAAAATGCCAGCAGATGCTGGCGCTCCTGGCCCAGAAAGGAGCCCCACTATCTCCTGGGCCTCAGCAACCTTCACTAACTCTTCTCTTGTACATGAAGCAACGAAAGTCTGTGGATACAGTGGTTATAGTGGCAATCAAGGGCAAATGGGGTTTGTGTTTCTGTTTTACTTCCCCATGTATTTGAAAAAGACAGCTGGCATCAGCAGCAAGGCTGTTCTTGTCCTGTTCTCACACATCACAAATTATCACCAAGAGTAAAAATAAGAAAGCTTGAGGGCTTCAGAGAAGCGCACAGGCTGGTTCCAAACCTGTCAGTGCAAGGATGGCAGAAGCGCTCAGAGCACACACCACCCGGAGCAGCTCGAGTGACTGAACCAAAGCGTTGGTATCGCCAGCGGTGAGGGCACACTCAGAAATCAGAACCACTACGACATGTCCCCTGCCCTCCTCTTCTTCATCTGTTGTCCTCTAGAGATAAAGCTTTATAGGTGAATCAGCTGTTTTCGCTGCAATATTTGAGAGCTTTGAAGTTTGGGGACAACTGACTTGACAATGGGCATTTCAATAAGTATTCATCAAAACATGGAAATAAATGCTCACATTTTAAATGTGTGAGATAATAAAGTAAATATGTTTATGTACTATATACTTAAGAATTAAGTTTCATAAATGATTATCAACAATCAAATAGCCCACAAAAAAGTTACATTTAAAAATTTACAAAAAGAAAAGAACAAAAATTCTTGTTTAGATTTATCTCTGTCCATTCTAAATCCTGAATTCAAGAAAGTTGATCTTTAAATTAATTAAAGAAAAATTCTTGAAATATCCAATATGTCCAAAACAGAAATATCAGAGTCCACTTTGCAACACAGAATTATTATTATGAGATAACATAAACAGGAGAAGAGTGCAAAATTTTACATAGGTGTGGAATTGCACATTTTGTGCAAAAATTTATGAATACAGAGGACACCATATGTAGTCCTAAGTGTTCAAAATACTGCAAGAAGTATAGTATGCTAACAAGTACATTTGTATACATTGTTTTTCTGAAATTCAGGTTTATCTGGGAATCTTTTGTTTTTTCTGGAAACCATGATATTAGACAAAATCCTTGCACTAAAACATAAGCATTCCAAATATTTCAAGTGCTATATTTAATTTACAAAGTTCATGTCCCAGTAAAGTATATGAATAATCATCAAATCCTTTAAAAAGAGGCTGTATGCCTCGTTTGATAAAATACAAATACCTATGTGCATTTTGAGAAGAAACTTCAAGTATCAACAGATATTTTCACTTCTGTATCAATTTAGTCTGAAAATCTCAGGTCTAATTTTAGGAAGAAATATCAGTAGCTAAAAGGAAAACTATGTCTACAACTCAAAGCTAAATAATAAACATAAGAGTAGGCTTGAGAAAGTGCTTTATAAAAAGAGTCTCTATGTTAACTGAAATTTTCCAACATTCACCAGAAAGATTTTTAAATAATTGTGAAAGTGGAAACATGACCAGGATTTAGAGTATGCCCAATGCCGTCGATACCTAGCCTTGAAGATCCCATGTGGTATTTGATTTTTGGAGGTTTCTTAAGAACGATGGTCCCCTCAGAGCCTCCTGAGCCTTTGAGACACTAACAGGAGACATACTGAAGACCCTTGGTGGGCTTATTCCTTGGGTGTACATAAATAAAATTTGCAAATTCCCTTCTTACTCAGTGACACTGAATTGAAAGTCATTTTTGGTGTAAAAGAAAACTATGATTCCTGAAGTTAAAGGAACTCTAGTTAAATGCCAAGGAGATCTTCAAATTGAAAAAACTTCAAAATTCACCCTGGGATAGATGCTGACAACCTAAGCTGGAGGAACGAATCAACATGGCTGAAGTTACATGAGCCATGACTGCATGGAGCACTTTAGAAAAAACAATGACACTGCCATCCAAGGGCACCATAAAAAATTGTTCCAAGATACAGGTTTCACAATCTGAATTATAAATAACCAACACTAAGGGTTTGTCTGATTAGCTGATGAACACTCACTCAATTCTTTGGGAACTCCCAACTTCACAGCCCCCAAACCATCAACAGAATAGTCACAGCATTCCTGAAATTAAGATGCAAATAGTGGCATTAACTGCAGCTTTTCCCTGTGAATAAGGGGATACTGATCATGTGCTGACTTATATAAATGCAATATGCCAGAATAATTTTGTTGAGAACATTTTCACCAGCTGGGCATGGTGTCCCACCTCTGTACTCCCAATGACTCAGGAGGCTGAGGCACAAGTATCCCAAGTTCAAGGCCAGCCTCAGCAACTTAGCAAGACCCTAAGCAACTTAGCAAGACCCTGTCTAAAAATAGAAAATAATAATAAAAAGAAATGGGGATATAGCTCAGTGGTAAAGCACCTGTGGGTGCAATTTCTAGTACCAAAAATATAATAATAAAAGTTTTCCCTAAATTTTACCTATTACCTACATCAGTAAATTTTAAAGTTTCCAAGTTGAGACAGACAGAAAATTTGCTTTTGGATCTTTGCATATGAGATAAAAATGTGGCATTGCGTTGACTTGAAAGATACAACTAGAATTTTTTTTTTTTTTTTTTTTTTTTTTTTGTGCAGGGGATTGAACTCAGAGGTACTTGACCACTGAGCCACATCCCCAGCCGTATTTTCTGTCTTATTTAGAGACAGGGTCTCACTGAGTTGCTTAGCGCCTCACCATTACTGAGGCTGTCTTTGAACTTGAGATTCTCCTGTCTCAGCCTCCCTAAGTGCTGGGATTATAGGTGTGCATCACCATGCCCAGCCACAACTAGCATTTTTTAAAGGTTGGGGCTTCTGGGTGTGTTGGTGCACACTTGTATTTCCAGCGACTCAGGAGGCTGAGGCAGGAACCTCCCAAGTTTGAGGCCAGCCTCAGCAACTTAGCCAGCCTTTAGCAACTTAGCAAAACCTTAAAATAAAAAAAATAAAGAGGGCTGAGGACTTGGCTCAGTGGTTAAGGACCCCTGGGTTTAATTAGTACCAAAAATAAAAATTTTTAAAATGAAAGGTTGGGTTTGGGGAGCCATTGAGCAGAGGGGGTGCTGAGGTGTCATCTTCACCAGGAGCATCAGAGGATCTGACAGGCTGTGTAGTCAGTGCCTCTGCCTCTGTAGATGGAATTCCTCGAGGATGCTAATGTTCCAGGGCAGCGGCTGCTGAGCCGAAGGACACAGTGGCTGCACTGAAAGGTCAGCATCTTGACTTCTAACCTCCTAAGTATACTACACTTTCTGTTTACTTACTAGATGGCTGAAAGTTTCTGTTGTCGACATGCATGTGACAGTTTTTATATTTCCTTCAACCCTTGCAGACTTCTTGACACAGTCCACAGCATGAACACTATATTCACCTGGGTTTGGGTCACGGCCCCTCCTATACTTGTGTACATGACCTCTTGGGGTGCTGTGGCTATGTGAATAGGTGTAGCTGAAGTTCAGCTGCAGTGAGGATCCCAAGGGAGGATGCTGGCCAGGGGCCAGCCCAGAGTGCAGGGTCGTAGGACCCTCAGTCCCACTCTCCGGTGCGTAACCAGGAGAGCTTGGAGATGCCTGTGCTGTCCCAGGCCAGACCTTCCTGCACACCTGCTTTTTTTTTTTTATCACTGGATGACTGACTGAGCTGCCGGGAGCCAGGACTCTGTGAGGTGTAGCACCCTTCCCTTCCCAGGAGGAGAACAAGCTCTTCCAAATAGCATCGGGCTGTTAGCATGGGAAGGCACAATCGATTGCACTGATCTTTGGGTCACGTTCAAATGCCCGCCAGTACCAAATGTTTGAGAACAAAATAATGTTACAAGAAAGAAGAAAAAGTGTGTGGAGGGGGAAAAAAGTATGAGAAATTTCTCACAAGCCCTGATTTTATTATAAAGTCATTGCCTAGGGATGAATTACTAATACAAATACATTGTTTAATTGTGAGTTTTAAAATGAACGAGTTGGTCAAATAAAGATCATTCATCCATCACATTAGGTTAATTACACCAAAAGTGACCACCAGCCTGTACAGAGAACATATAGTTCAAGTAAGCATCTCAGATGTGATCACGGGCAGTCAGACTTAAGGCAAGAAAGACACTCCATACAAGAATTTGTAATTGTCTATCTTGAGAACATACAGAATATAGAAAAGCCACCCTTGAGGACACCTGTGTCCTGTAGTTACATAGTTAGTGTTTGTTGGTAGAATCTCTGAAAGGTGATAAATTGGATGATAAGATGAAGCTGGAACAGCCCAATCTACAATCTTGCTAACTTATAATAATGCTAAAAAGGGGAAAACAAAAAGTTCCTTGGGTGAATAGGAAAAAAGCAATAGAATAATGTTTGCATTTGATTAAAAATAAAACCAAGAGCTGGGGATATAGCTCAGTTGGTAGAGTGCTTGCCTCGCATGTACAAGGCCCTGGGTTTGATCTCCAGCACCACAAAAAATAAAAATAAA
>PVHX01005072.1:65786-117064 GCA_004024805.1 Geosciurus inauris | reverse complement strand
ATGAAACCTGACTCCCAGTCCTTCACTTCAGGCTGGAGAATGGGGGTGAAGGCCACTGTCATTGGCCAAGGAGGGAGTGGACACAGGGTAACTGCATTCTCTTCTTTTGCCACACCCAGGTTCAGGCATTAGAGGTGGTTGGTGGGGGTGGCTAGGATTACAAGGATGCTCGTTTTTTCTACTTCCAATGGCTTTTGATGCCATCGCTTCCCTTTTCTGTGCAGAGAGCTTTGAAACAGAGTGGAATGGTGGGAAAACAGGATTGAAGAAGAAAACAAGGCTTGCTACCACATGTAACCAGCAGATCACAGGCAGCTTGTCCTTTATTCCTTCTGTCCTTCCTGCCTTCATCCCCACCCCATTCCTGCAGAATTTTCATCTTAATTTCTATTTCTTAGGCAAAATTTCCCCATTCAACTACCCAACATTGGGGTAATGGTGAGGTTTACAGTTTAAAAGAAAAAAAAAGAACTCAGAAGTCACAGTGACCTTTGCAGCAGACCAAAAATGTCAATATTTTAAATTCTGATACACAAGCTAGTTAGCAACCATTTTACTATTACTGGGAAATGAATTTCTCATGTGCAAGCAGATCTGGAGGTCCCCAGAATAACAACACATCAAATATTTTAGCAGCATAAAGATAAATAGCATAACTTAGTGACTTTAATGTGATGCGACTCTGACAGGCGGAATAGGGATGCTGTGTGCCAGGTGTGATATTTGACAATTGAACATCACCCGCTTTGTCAAGTGAGACAAGAAGTCAGGCAACAAGTGTTTAAGAAAAAGAGTGTGGGGGAAAAGCTTAGAGAGGAAAAGATTATACCCATGAACATATTATTTTTTCTTTACAAATTGGGGACAGTCTTTTGCTAAGTATTTTAACGATGGGCCATTTTAACTATGGACCAATCTGGGTCAGTTCCTAGAATCTACTGGTGGAGAATGTTACTTTAGGCTAATGGCATTTGTTTTTCGTGGTGGAATTTGAGATGATATGGGAAACCATTTTGGTAAATCTGATTCAGTGTTTACATTCCAATAGCCTGATAGGCGAGTAAGTGAATGTGGTAGTCATTTAACCTGGACTCTAACAAGATGTCACCTTCTGTACCGTGTGAGAGCCTAGAATGGGAGGACCTGGGTTCTAGGGCCGGCTCTGACACTTACACGGAAAGGAAGAAGTTGAATAATGATTATTAATGTCTCTTTGTTTTCTGATTGTCCTAATTTAAGCTGTATCATTTACTAGTGGCAGATTCGGGCAAGTAGTTTCCTTTCCCTGTGACTTGCTCTCCTCTGTAAGACAGAGATGATTACAGCCAGTACTTCCTTGGTCTGTTATGCAGATTAAATGAGGGGGTGCACGCAAAGCTCTTGGAAGAGTGCCTGAGCAAGATCAGGGCCCCATGAGTGACACCTACATTGTGCTGTTGTGAAGGTTTGTGAGTGTGAGGCAGGCTCCACCTCAGCCTCTTGAGAAGTATCTGGGTCACTGTCCAGATCATCTGAGAGGTGGCCTCAGACCTACCACTCCTGAGACCAATAGACTCCCAGTGTTCTTGGTCCAGGTTTAAAAACCCCTACGCTGTTCTAGCTAAACCAGAGAGAAGACCTGTGAAGGGACATGATTTGGAATCACAAAACTTCAGCCTGAGTTATTGTCTGACTAATTTCACTGGCTGTGTGTCTTAGTCCATTTGAGCAACTGAAACAAAATATCACAAACGGGGCAGGTTATAACAGCAGAAAATTATTTCTCACTGTTCTGGAAGCTGGGAAGTTCAAGATCAAGTTCCCAGTGGATATTAATGTGGTGTCTTGTGAGGGCTCATTTTCTAGCTAACAGATGGTGACTTCTTGCTGAGTCCTCACATGGCAGAAGGAATGAGGGGGTCTCTCTTGGGCCTCTTTCATAAGGACACTAAGCCTGATAGTGAGAACTCCACCTCATGAAGTCCTCACTTCCTCATGCCATCACTGTAGGGATTAGGATTGCAGCATATGAATTTTGGGGAGGTTACAAGTATGTAGACCACACCACTGTGTGAACTTGGTCAAGTCACTTAACCTTCGTGATCATTAGTTTTCTTCTGAGTAAAATAGAAATCACAGTAACACTTCATAGTTGCTGAGGTGATCAATTGAGATAAATAAGATTGATAAACTGTTAAATTCTAGACCAGCATTTCCCCAAGTGTGTTCCATGACATACCAACTAGTCTCAACAACTACTCTGGGGGGCAGGGGGCAGGGAAAAATGGTTATAGTCAAGTCAGTTTGTAGGGGAGTGTATGCTGAGTCCTGCATGGAGGCATGGAGGGTCTCCTTGTACCTGAGCATGTTACCATATTGCTGTGTAACAAATAACCCCAGCATTGAGTGGCATTAGCCAATGATAAACACTTGTTATTTCATGGGTTAGGAACTGGAGAACAGCTCAATGGGATGGCCTGGCTAGGAGTCTCTTACCATATTATGGTCAATGTCCACTGGGGCTACTGTCATTTGATGGGCTGGAGGATCTGCTTCCAAGATGGCTCATCCATGGGACTTGCAAACTGCTGCAGGTTGAGGGGAGAGGCCTCATTTCCCACCAGGGTGGGCTTCTCTGTGGGCTGCTTGTGTCCACTCAGTGCACAGTGGCTGGCTTTCCCCAGAGCAAGCAATTCAAGAGAGAACAAGGTAGAGTTGGCAATGTCTTTTATGACTGATTCTTAGAAGTCACATATTGTCACTATGACTGCATTCTTTTCATGAGATGCGAGTCTAAATTCAGTTCACATTTGGAGATTGGTGGGGAGGGGGGAGGGGGCAGGTGGAGGTCACTTTGGAAGGGAGGAGCATCAAAGAATTTGAGAACATATTTTAAAATCCCCAGGAGCATTTTCTTTCTGTATTTATTGCATATGTATTAAGTTCTAGCCACTGTGCTAAGTGCTTTAGAGTCATTATCTCACATAATCTTCTTTATAATCCAAAGAGACAGGTAAAATTATTGTCCCTGCTTTTCAAATGAATAGGCTTAAATAAGTCACCCATAGTCATGGGCAGTTCTGTGACTTGAATCTGGGCCTCCCTCACTCCACCTTGTCCTTTTCTCTGATGATCCTGCAGGACAGAAATATGCTTAATTTTGTTTGGCCTTGCATTTCCGACTAAACTACAGAACCACGATTCATTTAACTCCATTTTCTCTTCCTTGTATTCACTACATTATCCTAGAAAGACAGTGAGCATGATCATGATTTATATACAACACGAATATATGGTGTTTTGATAGATCCCAGGATACCCAGCAGTCCAAACTTTTTGTATTATTCAAATACAAAAAGCATCTGTGGAGCCTGTCTCCTGTGGGAACCATGCAGTCTAAATTTGTTAAAGATTAACCACAAAATGATCACACAATATGCCCTATTTACTGTAAAACCAGAGGTTGAGCGTGAAAGCTCATGGTCCCCCTTCTCTTATTTTGCAAGTTTGCTTCTTTTATAGCTCAGTGATGGAGAGCCATCATCCTCTTGGATAAAGCTGGAAAAGCCAAGACAGCATCTGGACTGAGTAGTAGGAATGCTTGGGAACAGGTGTCTGTGCGTTTTGTGTCTGGGGTGTTCCTGCCATGGTGGCAGGCCAGGGTCTGAATGCTGTGACTAAAGCACAAGTTAGAATCTCACCTCACGGCAGTGACAGTGTGCCTGTGGGTGCTGGGCACACACACAGAGAAAAGCCATTGGTGGAGAGAGGACTGTTAGCACGCCTTGTATTTCGAGTAAACATTTTTTTTTAATGTTCTTGTTGCTTTTTCTGTACATTCCTGAAAAAAAAAAGTTTCCTGGCAGCAGGGTACATTCGATGCCTAGGGTTCCCACGTTTCCCAATGTTAAACGCTTGGCTTATTCCTGGGGCGATTTTGTATTCTGAAGGAAGTTTTGGAGCTTCTGTGTTCGGGCGGAGAAGAGTGAACAGGGTTTCCTTTGAGTGTCACTGTGGACTTGAGAATGATCGGGAGCTGGACATTGTTGGAGATGTCACTTTCTGCACAAAATTACAAAGACAGCGTCTAGGGCAGGGTGAGAGAGGGTCGAATGAGGCTGCCTGGGGCCCCATCACGTTCCAGAGCCAGCTGTCATGGTGTCTGTAACCATAGCAACCAAGGGCCAAAAAAGTCTCAGGATGCCAATGTGCCATTGTACCAACCCTCTGGTTCTGTCATTTCCTCTCTGTTCCTTCATCCTGGAATCCCCCTCCCCACAGCGATGGACTTGGAGGGTGGTTTCTGCACAGCTCCTTTTAGTTTTCAAGTAACTCTACACTGCCTGAGACCCCATTTTTAATTCCTGGATCCACGGTGGTATTCATTGTGACCCACACTAAGCCACATGCACATCATTTCCTTAGCATTTCCATTTTTACTATGAAAAAATTACTTGTAAGACTTGGAGTGTACAGATGCTAGCTGTAACTGAAGCTGTGCTTAAAGATGGTGGCCCATGGCGCTCGATGTTTCCAATAGCTGTCTGGTTTAGATCTTGAATTTTTGAATGTGCTCTAAAAGAGCAGAGAGCCGATGAGGTGTGGTAACAAGAGCTCTGGTCTTCATCAGATTTGGATCTTTTACTGGCTGGAGAGTGAGATGTGGCATGGTGGCATGAGATTGGGAGGTGGGAGGTGGTCAAAGTATACAAGGTATAGCAGGTTATATTAAGAAGTTTGGGTTTTTTCCCCCTGAGCATAATGGGAAGACCTGGAATGGTGTAAAATAGAAGGATGTCACAATTAATTTTTATTTTAATGATTATTTAAGCCACTCATAAATCAACCAATGGAGCCAGCAAATGTTTGTAGAGAATGAAGGCACAGTGCTGGGTGCTGGAGTTGCCTGAGGTGTCTGTGTCTTCTTGTAGAAATTGGTGAAAAGCATCTGGGCAGAGAGAAGCTTTTCTTGACATCTTTAGTATATGATAACCAATTCCAAACCTCCAACTGCATGTGGGAGGTGTATCTTAAAGCAACGATAATTGCATTTTCAATTTCTGTTTGCTAAAATAATCTTTTCCCTGGTTTTGTCACACAAATCCTCGATTCTATGATAATCTGCATATCTGGTACAAACAAATCAATAAACCCAGACACTGTGGCGTGTCCATATTCTATGTACTTCAGACACCTCTTGGAAGCTTGGAAGCATACTCAGTCCAGCATAATGGGCTTAATAACAATTCCATAGACCCTTCCACGCCCGCTGTCGCTTTGTTCCTGGCGTGTAGGGGGTATTGTAACATGGAGGAATTTCTCCTTTGACTATAATGGGACCCCTGCTAGCCCTGTCCTTGTGGCCTCAGCTTAGAAGGCCTCCCCAGAGCCTGCATTAATGAGAGACTGACACTGATCCTTTCTCTGCCAGGGTGAGAACACAGCGTCTATAGGAGCATGAATGCCTGCTTGTCAGGCGATAATCTCTGCATTCAGCCTCAGCTCTAAAGACAAACACAGCACACAGCCACAGGGGGTGGGATTTGAGGAGTCTTCTAAGTTCCTGTCTCCATGACCCACACTGCTCCTTCCCATGGCTACCAGGATGCCTGCGATCCATCAACTACTTCATTCACCAGCTGTTGCCATTCATCCATCTGGTTATTCTATAAAGCCTTATTAAGTAAGAGCCCATAGAAATGGGGCTGGGCACTGAGCACAGGAAAATCAAACACCCCCTTCCCCGCCCCCGGGTTTGGTATCCAGAGAAGTCACAGTCTGGCCACTGAGCCAGGTGCATAGTCAAGGAATTATGATGTACCATGATAAATGCATCGATGGAGATAGGGACTAAAACTACATCTCCAGAACAAGTCTCAACAACGTTAGAGTTCCTCAGGTAACACACTACCTCTCAAATGCCCATTGGTACAGCAGAGTTAGTTGTATGAGCTGGGCCAGGAGGGATGGAACCCGGAACAGAGGTGTCAGGTATGGATGGGCTGGCATCAAGTGAGAGGGGGAAAGTCCAAGGTGCTCTGCAGGGAGCAGACTGAGAGCCCTGGAGGGCAGAAGGTGCCAGGGAAGGGCACTGAGGGCTCACTTCCACTAGGGCAGATGTCCAGGACTGGGCCAGCTCACATTCAACTCCTTCAGAAACTGGGAGGGACTTTCTTTTTTTTTTTTAAATTTATTTATTCTACTTAGGTAGACATGATAGCAGAATGCATTTTGATTCATCGTACACAGATGGAGCACGGCTTTTCATTTCTCTGGTTGTACGTGATGTAGATCTCTGCATGTATGATGTAGAATCACATCATATATGGAGTCATACATGAAGCTATGGCTATGATGTCCATCTCATTCCACCGCCTTTACTGTCCCCATGGCCCCTCCCTCCTCCCTCCCCTTTGACCAAAGTTCCTCCATTCTTCTAGGAGGGATTTTCAAGATCTCTAAGCCCAGCAAAGCTTCTCAGAGGGCACACTGAAGTCTAGATTTGTGGCCCTTGCCCACACAACAAAGAAGGGACAAAGTGAGCCTTGGAACCCTGTGTGCTCACCTCCACTATCCAGCAGTGCCTCTTATGGTAATGGCAACATGTGCTGAGCTCATTTTCCTCTTCTCCTTCCTTTGGGAAAAAGAGTTAATGGGCCCGGCGCGGTGGTGCATGCCTGTAATACCAGAGGCTTGGGAGGCTGAGGCATGAGGATTGCGAGTTCAAAGCCAGCCTCAGCAACAGCAGGGCCCTAAGCAACTCAGTGAGACTCTATCTCTAAATAAAATAAAAAGAGGGCTGGGGATGTGGCTCAGTGGTTGAGTGCCCCTGAGTTCAATCTTAGTACAAAAAAAAAATTTCATGATGAGTGCTGGGCACAGTGGCATACCCCTGTAATTCCAGTGGTTCAGGAGGCTGAGGCAGGAGGATTGCAAGTTCAAAGCTAGCCTCAGCAATTTAGTGAGGCCCTAAACAACTTAGTGAGCCCCTGACTCAAAATAAAAAATAAAAAGGGCTGGGGATGTGGCTCAGTGGTTAAGAACCCATGGGCGGAGGGGAGAAAGAAAAGAAAAAAGAATTAATGAAGAGCTGTAGGCGCAACTAAGAGCTGGAGTGTATTGACGCTGAGATTTCTGTCGGTTGGCACAAGTGCAGATGTGTGTGTGTACTCAGCCTCTTGGAGAAGATCCATCCATCCAGCAGCAGATGTTTGCTGAGTGTCTTCTTTGTGCCAGGCACTGTTCTGTACAGTGATGAACAGGACAGAGTCTCCACCCTTGTGAAACCTACCATGTCGCCAAAGCTCAGCTTCTCTTACAGACACTCAGGTCAACTTCTGTAGTCTAGAAGTCTGTTTCAGGCACACATTGGACAAATGAAGGAGTTCAAAAAATATTACAAAAAGAATGAAAATGAAGGTATTCTGGTGTTACATTGCTCTGCAAACAATGTTTCCATTGACAAGTTAGTGTGAAACCAGTGTTGATCCTGCTGAAGTCAGCAACAGTTCCTTAGAAAATTCAGTGATTTCAAAGAAGGCCTCTGAACTGGCTAGTTTGTATTTAAATTTTGGTAAGAACTTCTGTTAATTAGGAATGTGTGTCCTGTGCATGGACCACTGAGAGGAGAGGAGAGTTTGTGTCTTCCCCATGATAGTGACATGTCAGTTGATGTGTAAGGAATTGCAGTGTGAGGTACTTAAATACACATGTGCCCACACACAGCCACACACTCTCACAGATGGGAACTTTTTGCTACACAGGATTTCCAGAGTGTCTATGTCTTCTAATTAGGGAGAGATGAGAGCTTCTGTTGGGAAGAGGGTGGCAGTCTCTTGGCTGCTGGGTCAGACAGGTCAATAGGCCAGCCTGGGTCACTGGAACCTAGGGAGGCAGCAGATGGTTGAACTGGCTGTGGTGTCCACTAACAATCCAGGGGTCCTGAGAGTCACACCTGGAGCTTGAGGCGGGTCAGTGAGGTCACATTGATGCTGCCAGGGCTCTTGGCTGAGTAGTTGGGAGAGACCTATAGGAGCCATCCTGCCCGAAGCTCCCAAAGTGTTCTGCTCTATTTGAAACTGGTCCTGCTGATGAGTGGTACTGATGATCACGTTTTTTGACTGGCTGTTGCTAGAGATGAGATGCGTGATGAGAAGCTGTAGGTGGCCCCAGCTCTGCCACTTCCAAGCTTCTGATCTTAGGTGCTAACTGACCTCTCTAAGTGCACATTGCCCCACGTGAGATCCAGAAATGGTAGCAGTACCCACCCCTGAGGGATGGGTACTATTGTGAGACTTAAATGATACTGTGTGCACAAAGAGCAGAATGCAGTGCCTGGGCTCAGGAGGCACCTATTAGATGATGGTGATGATGTCACTGGTAGCAGATCTTTATGGAGGGTCTTCAATGCATTAAACATAGTACTCATTGCATAACACATAAGATATAATTATTATTTTTTTTGGAAGGGGGAAATATCTTTATTTTATTTCAGGAAGGGGGCAGGCATCCAGCCTGAGAACTTCTGGAATTGCTTCTTGGTGCTAGTGGCTTTGGTGACCTTGAGCAGGTTGGAATACACCATCTTGCTCAGAGGCTGGTACTCCCCCACTGTGACAGTGTCACTGATTTGGGTGACCCTAAAGCAGGGGATAGGTGCTTGCATATGTTTTTGTAGCCCTTCTCAAAGTGACTGTACTTGTGGATGTAGCAGAGATAGTCCCAGTGGATTATAATAGTCCTCTGCACCTTCATCTTGGTCACTGCCCCTAACAGGGTCTGCCCTGAGATGGAGAGGTTACCAGGGAAGGGCTGTTTCTTGTCAATGAAGGCACCCCCAATGGCTTCTTTGGGGATCTTGAAGCCCAAACCAATGTTCTTGTATTGCATGAGCTTCTCCTTGCCTGTTTTGCCCAGCGAGATTCTCTTCTTGTTTTGAGAGATGGTTGGCTACTTTTGGTAGTCGAGCTCACTTTGAACGTACCATATCTTCCTGGCCTCATGGAAAAAAAACAGCTGTGATTTATTCTTTACAGCAGCCTAGGTCACTTTGCTTGTTCTTCTAGTTAATGTCCTGGTATTTAGCCAACCAACCTAGGTATTTGCTAATGGCTTTCAAAGACCCTGCATTTAGTGAGGGCTCTATATCTATTTAAAAAAAATCTAGCTTCTATAAGATGTAATTTATATACCATAAATTTACCTATTTAAAAATGTACAATTCAGTGGTTTTTAGTACATTCACAGAGTTGTGTGACCATTATCACTATCTGATTTTAGAAAATATTCACGATTCCCCAAAGAAACTCCATACCTGTTGCTAGTCACTCTCCATTTCCCCTCAGCTTCTCCCAGTGCCAGGCAACCACAAATCTTTCTATTATATGGATCTGATGATTCTATACACTTTAGATAAATGAAACAATGTGTGGTGTTTTCGCTTAATGTCATGTTTTCAGGGTTTACTCCTGTTGTGGAATCCATATCTATTCTGAATGAAGAAATGGACAATCAGCTGAGACTGTTGTAGTAGCTCCATTTTGAAAATGAGGCAACCAAGGCTGAGTGTGTGTATGTAACTTGGTCATGGTCATCCCACTGGAAGTACTTGAGCTGGGATTTGCCTTCAAGGCAAGACCTTGGCTTTTCTTGCCCACTCTGGTCTCTGGCTGGGCTTCTGCACCAGCTGGGCTTCATCTTTATGTAGGCAGATGAGTCCCACTTGGAAGGTTGCCCTGGGCCTTAGGCCTGACTGCTGCTCATTGCTGTGGTCACAGGAGTGCCTCCCTCCACAGAGGACGTGGCTCTGTGGCTGCACATGGTGGCTTGAGATATGCTTTGGTCAGTCTGATTCTTTTGTCCATTTCCCAAGGATTATGATGTGACCTGGTGTTTTAGTCAGCTTTTTTGCTGCTGTGACCAAAAGACCTGACAAGAACAATTTTAGAGGAGGAAAAGTTTATTTGGGTCTCATGGTTTCAGAGGTCTTAGTCCATAGATGGCAGCTCAATTCCTTGGGGCCTTATGTGAGGCAGAATGTCATAGTGGAAGTGTGTAGTGGAGGAAGCAGCTGAAAGCATGGTACTAGGAGGCAGAGAGATAGAGGCAGAGAGAGAGAGAGAGAGAGAGGGAACGCTCTCTGCTCCACAAGGACAAAATATATACCCAAAGGCATGCTCCCTGGAACCCACTTTCCCCAGCCACATCCTACCTGCCTACAGTTATCACCCAGTTAATCCCTATCAGGGGATTAATGCACTGATTGGCTTAAAACTTTCATAATCCAATTTTACCTCTCAATCTTCTTGTGCTGTCTTACACATGAACTTTAGGGGAACACCTCACATCTAACTATAACACCTGGGAAAGTTGGAAAAATGCAAATGATGGAGGAAACATACTCTGTGGGTTTGCAGACCACCATCTAGTCACCCAGTGTGATGCAGAAAGGTCATCTTTCTTTGCTGTTTTCCATAGTTGATTGTGATGAAACACTGGAGTGTAAGAAGGCTCCCCTCCTACATGCACCCCTGCCACACCCTCGGACTCCTCTGGAGACATGAGATGGAGTGTCCATTCCTTAACTGACAAGACAGTGGTGAGGTGGTGGGCATAGGGAAAGGCCGAGTACCAGTGGTCCCTTGGACAGGGATGCACGGTTTTGTGGATCATCAGGGACCTAAGTGGCCTATGATGGTGAGATAACACATCCACCAAGTACTAGTCTGCTGTCACATTTCTAGCCCATGCTATTCTAGGGAAAGGGCCTCTTTTGATCATCTAAAATGCAAATGAGTTTTCCATGTTGCTTCTACCAAAGAAGGACAGTAACCTCGTATACTTCCGGGTTCCTTTAGAAACATGACAACTTGCTTTGATATAAAACTAGTGGGAACGGGCCCTTGAATTAGCTAAGTGTCTGGAAGCATGTGACAGCTCATATGTGCTTGACATAAGGGAATGTGGTCCACTGTAGGTTTCTCATGCAAGTGGTTCCAGTGAGTTGATGTGAGACTTTCAGCGTCAGCTCTGTATGACGTAGTGGACGTCCAGTGCCTGTCTTTGTCTTCATTGTTACCACTCCAGCACACAGTGACCAACTTTTCACTGCCAATTCTTGCATCTTTTCCCCTTTTTGTGAACTGAAACAACTTTGCTGCCTCATGGAATGTAGAAAGTGGTGGAGAGCTAGCATACCCTCAAGCAGTGACTGATAGGAGATGGTGCATAACCACCCCAGTTCTCTCAGTCCTGAGTGGGAGAAGTTGGGAATATGTTTTTCCAGGTAGGAAAAATTCCATTTGCCTGCAGTGTGGCTAGCTGGACACTATACCTTTTATCAGTGTTCTGGCTGTCTTCCCATCCCTATTTCCTCGTCTCCAATCCTCTCCTGGAACTTTCTTTCCTTCCAAACTACATGTGCTCAAATTCTTATCACAGGTTTAGTTTCTGGGGAAACCAAATGAAGACATATGGGAAAGCTTATCCTCCCTGTTTCTCTGCCTCATGGGAGTGAGGGGAGAGGCTTCAGTGCCCCAAGATGCTTGACTTCTCAGGTGGAATCTCAGGGGATGTGATATTAGGTACCTAGTGGCTCTCTCCCCAAGACATCTTCACTTCGAATCCTGGTGCTGGTAGGTGATCCATGCAGCAGGCAAAGAGAGGGTAAGGCTTGATGGGGCTTGTCCAGTTTGTTTCCATAATTCTGCTTCTCAAAAGAGGGCAAGGTGAAGTACAGTTGATTCTCCTTATTTATGATAATTATTATGTTCTACATACTTGCTGCAAATACTGAATAAGCAAATGCAAACCATTTCTTCCAGGGTGACACGGGGCAAGCTTCTTGCAAACCTCTGGTTCAGTGGGCTCAACGAGTGATCCAGACATAACCTTGTTTTATGTGTGTTCCTGTTTGAAGTCACCTTATCATGTAGTCACGTAGTGTTGATTCATTGAGCTTGTGGGAACAGCACTGTAACTCATGCCTGAAGGAAGCTTATCTAACACATATATTGTCTCTAAGATGCCTCACATCTTCTCGCATATAGGGACACTAGACATTGCTTCATTTTAAACAGAGAAATCACCCACAAAAAGTACAAAAATGTGAAAAGATGGCACTAACTAGATCACAAAAAGGACACTTGCTTGCAATCTGAGAGCAGGAATAAGAAGTCAGAATGCTGGCTGGGGATATAGCTCAGTTGGTAGAGTGCTTGCCTTCCTGGATTCTAATCCTCAGCACCACAAAGGAAAAAGAAGTCAGAATGTATCCTTGTTCAGCCTCAGCTCTGGATGTGTCTATCAGGTGATTTAAAACATTTTCACTGTGCTGCCAGGCTTGTGAATGGCCACAAAAATACCGTGAATATTAGTTTTGGGGTTACAAGTAAATTTTATCAAGTGTCAAATAACAAAGGTCAAGTGTCTTTTTTTGGGGGGGGTACTGGGGACTGAACTCAGGGGCACTCGACCACTGAGCCACATTCCCAGCCCTATTTGGTATTTTATGTAGACACAGGGTCTCACTGAGTTGCTTAGCACCTCACTGTTGCTGAGGCTGGCTTTGAACTCGTGATCCTTCTGCCTCAGCTTCCCAAGCTGCTGGGCTTACAGGCATGCAACACTGTGCCCGGTTTCAAGTGTCTTTCTTATCTCACCACAGTAAGACTATTTTGATTCCGTATATTTGTAAACACGTGGACCCGGTTCTGTGACAGATACTGAGGTGTTAATGGGATGGTCCCTGCCCTTAAGGGGCATCCATTGTGGTGGCCCAGGGAATGCCAACTCCAACACAAGACAGAATACAAATTTGAGAAGAGAGAAAGAGTTCTGTGGGGCCGTGAAGAAGGGATTTGAGAGTAGGTGTGAGGAAGGACTGGAGGGAAGTCCTGGATGGGTCTTGAGAGGAATCTATTTTGAGCATGCATACCTGGTGGAACAAAAAGTGCAATCTGTCAGAACAACCTCATTTTTTTTGGTGATCAAATTGCTAGGCTATCTGCGGCATCTCTATCCACGGATGAAGGGAATCTTTTCCCACTGAAGGCCAATCCCTGTGCTTATTCTGGGGACCCCTTTGCTCTTCTGGACAGCCTGTCTTTTCCTGAACCATTAGTCTCCTCCTCTCTACTTGAATATTTCTACCAGCATGTAGATGGGGTTCAGATCTCCCACTATTCCCCTGGACCCCATCCCCTCCAGCCACCATCTCATTCCTTTTTGCTCCTCACAGCAACATTGTGGGGGAGAGCCGTCTGAGGTCACTGTCTTCCTTACCTCACATTCTTCCTGAGCCACCCCACTTCCTGAGGACTCTTCATATCCAGGTCAGCAGTAGACACTGCATCATCGTTCTGGTCTTTCTCTCAAGTATCCTTTAGGACCCTTGCTGCCATAGGTTACAGAATGTCCTGCTAACGTGGCTCATGCAACACAGGCATTGGCAGCTAAGAGAGTCTTCACTGAGCAAGGGTGTTCCAGGGCTGGCTCAGCAGTTCTGTAAATGCCATCAAGGGTTCAGATTTGTTCAGGTTCCTGTCCTGCCTTCCTTCATCACATCACTGAGGGCTCCCAGGTGGCGGCAAGAGCGTTCCAGCAGCTGTTATGTCCTCAAATCAGGGAAGGAACTGAAGTGGCCGTTTTCTTTCTTTCTTTCTCTTTCTCTCTCTTTCTTTCTTTCTTTCTTTCTTTCTTTCTCTCTCTCTCTCTCTCTCTCTCTCCCTCCCTCCCTCTCTTTCTCTTTCTTTCTCCCTCCTCCCCTTCTCTCCCTCCCTCCCTTCTTTCCTTCCTTCCTTCCTTCCATCCTTCCTTCTTTTTTTAACCCCCCCCCACTTCTTTTTTCTTCCTGGGGATTGAACCCAGGGGCACTTAACCACTGAGCCACATCCCAAGTCCTTTTTATTATTTTTTATTTTGAGACAGGGTCTTGCAAAGTTGGTTAAGGCCTCACTAAGTTGCTGGGCTTGGCCTTGAACTTGTGATTCTCCTGCCTCACCTCCTGAGCTGGGATTACAGGTGTGTGCCGTTGCACTCTACCTTACCTCCCCTCCTCTCCCCTCCTCTCTCTCTCCCACCCCTTTCTTTCTTATCATGTTGGATTTTCCCCCCTTGGAACCCCTGCACATACTTCTTATATCAGCCCCTAAAACAATCACTAGCAAGAGGGAATGATATTTTCCTTATTGTATTGGACCAATTAAGGTTCATTTCAAGTCTGTGAGTAGGGCCCCATGTTCTTTGAAATGTTGTCATTTAACCAACATTTAAGTAAATTTGGGTCTGTTAGTAGGACGGGAGAAGGGTGAACGTGACAGTGACAGACAGTGTTGCACATCTTCAGCCCACGAGGTTTCGATGGTCAACGACTTTGCCCTTCCTAAAGTGCTTCCTTCTGTCACTTCACCTCTGTCACTTCACCAAGTGGTGGCTGCTATTAACTCCTCTTCTGACCTTGTCTTGAGGCACCTCGCCCAGCTCTCTCTGAACGTCTTTCTGTCCCTTGAACAGACAAGCTCTTCTTTCCTGGACAGCCTTTGCAGGACCCGCCGCCGTTCCCCTCCTTTTCTCTTCTACTCAATCTTCATGTGACCAGCTCCTCCTCACCTCTGAAATCTCATCCCAAATGCCATGTCCTCAGAGCTTTCTGTAACCACCCACTCCTGCCAAGCACCTTCTGTCATAGCACCTGTTATAATTTCTCTGCATCATGTGTATGACTCCCTGAAAAATGTCTATTTTGTTAATTTTATAAACTGAAGCTAAAAAAATTAATAAACGAAAACTTTTACAATGATATCACCATGAAGTCCAGGGAGGAGAGAGTCTTAGAAAGCTGAACTTAATTAGCAGTGTTAGATGCTCTTGCAAAGACAGAAGATAATGGTAGTGATAACACAGACAATAAAGATGATGGCGATGGGATGATGATGTGGACACCTATCATGTATTGTTACCATGAACTTGAAACAGTGCCAGATGCTTTGTGTACATTTTCTTATTTAACCCTGACAAGGTCTCTATTGTCAGAGAATGTTACCATTTCCATACACCTATGTTATATTGTATTTCCCCTTATCCATCTGCTTAAGTGTTGTTTCATACATCATCTGAGCAAATAGAGAACAGTGATTATAAACATGGACTTAGTATTCACTAAGTTGGTCTCTCAACTAAACTTTACCAGCTCCAGGATCTTGAGAAAATCCACGTATTCACGTAGAAGACATTAATTGGAAACTACTATAAAAATACAATATAACATAGGTGTTTTCTTACTTATTTTAAAATTATGAGGGGTAGACTGAATTTTCAGGCCAAAATTTTCTGCATTTTGGGCTCCACTTTATTTGAAGGCATAATTGAATTTGGGGAAAGTATTAGGAATAAGTCCACGCTGAATGATTTTCTTATTAAAATGCTCTGAAGATGTGCTCTTTATGTGATGAGTGCGGTGAATAACCCATGTGCATGATGCTATGGTGGGTGCCTCCTAAACCAAGTTCAGAGTTTGGTAATCAGGCAGAGTACCTGGTATGAGATGTTTTCTGGACATGCTGGGTTTTGGTTTATTCTGATCTGAAGCATATGTGCAGTGCTTGTGGTGTGCTGAGCACTGTTAGAGGCTGCTCGAGACCTTACACAACATCAAAGACACAGTCTTGCCCTTGTTGAGTTCATAGTCCAATTGGGGGATGAAATAAAAATGCGGGTAACTGGCAAGTCACAAGTGCAGACCACTCATGTTACTAATAAAGGGTTGGTGTGGCCCAAGGATGAAGTGGAAGAAGCTGGTGGTTTTGAACTTCATTGCTCAGGGGAAGGAATGTGCATGGTCTAGTGAAGAAAGTGGGGGAGATGGCTAAGCACAGGCGAGTTTGTGCACATTTGTAAGATTTACTCAAGGGACAAAAAGGGCCGAAACATGTTGGGAAGGAATCAGGGGGAGTCTGGAAAAGAGGATTAGGGAAACTGTCAGTAGAGGAGGTGAGATTCGGTTGGAAGTGAGAGCTGCTTGGGGTTTCTGAGATCTGATGTGACTTGAAGGAACATTTGTGAGGGATAAATCTTGCCTGGGTGCATTTGAACAAAACCAGCTTGAAACTTGAAATACAGGTCAGGACAAGCTTTCTTAAGCTCCTATAACTCCTTCACTTTTTAAATTTTTTGGGAGCTATATTTTAAATATCATCCATACCAGTATTCATTTAGTAGTCAAATTCACTTTAAAAAAAAATGAATTTAGCTTTGTTGTAAGCTATGATATCTACTATACATAATGCTTTTCCTTAAACTTCTATCCCCGTTTAAAAAACTTAAATAATCATATTTAAAAAACTTAAATAATCAAGCAAACCTATGAAAACATGGGTATTTTATATTTATTCTATTTTTTCTAGTGTGTGTTAAAATAAACCCAGGGCCATTGCCAAATATTGCATCTGTGTGTCACCTAAAGTTATCTTGTGGACTGCTAACCACATAGTTTTGGGAACACCCAAGGTGCTGTTAGGACTCTGTAGTTGGGACACGATGAAACTGAATGAATGGGATTCAGCCCGCATTTACTGAATACATAGTGTGTTCAACCCCTTGTGCTGGAAAAAAATGAAAACATAAATTAGATGTAATCTTTATTTGCAATGGCTTGAGAGCAAAGCAGGCAGAGAGAAACACACCAATGAGAAGGTGAGATGTAGCCTTGCTGAACTCAACTCCAGCCACGTGGAGCAGCTTTTAAATATGCCATCAGACATCAGCTTTGTCAGGTGAGCGGCTGAGTGAGCTTCCAGTCTGAAACGGGGGCTGGGTAAGCTCTTTTCACATTCAGTTCACTTTGGCAAGTATTTGCCAGGCATTATGTGGTACTTTTGGGAAGATGAAGGAGAAGACTATGTCTTAGGAAGAGATAAACCAGAAACCAAAAGATGGAGTAAGAGGTAGAGTGGGACAAGGACCACAGGAGGGACACAATGGGTGTATGCTTGAGGGATTGTGGGAGTGAGAGTGGGCCAGCTCTGGGGCCCAGCAAGGCTGCCTGGAGGATGTGGCATTTCAGATGGATTTGAAAGGCTGAGACACAAAAGGTGGTGATGAAGGGGTTTCTAGCAGAGGGAAGCTATCCACAAGGCAATAATGAGGAAAGCTGAGGCACCTGTTTGAGAAAGAGCACATCTCCAGTTTGGTGGGGAAGTGAAGGTGGGAAGGAAGGCTGGCTTCTTGTAGGCACCTGAACTACCAGGTTGAGTATTGATTTATTTCCGTAGGCAATCAGGAGCCTTGGGAAACTTGTAGGATACAAGTTGCATTTCAGGTAACAGTGAGGCGAGGGTACATGATCTAAATCAGAGAGAGGGATATTTGCAAGCTGGAGACTGTTATGAAGAAACTGCAGCAATCTGGGTGAGGAATAACAATCTGGTTGTGAAGGGTCCCTGTGACATGGGTTTGGGCCCGCGGGACCACTGGGGGAGGGGAGGAGAATGGTCTAAATGGTCAATGCCAAAGGCTGGGATGAACTGGCCTCTCGCTCTTTTCACATTCTCAGTCACTTCTCTTTGATTGCAAGGAAGAGCAAAGTCATCTGTAGGTATGGAATAATGGGGGATGTTGATTGATAGAGGAAAAAGATAATGATCGTGGTTCCAGCACATGATGGGTAAGGAAGCGGAGTTGTTATTCTTTGCTGTAAAAGAACGGAGGCAGCCGTGCTGTAATTAATTCCTTTAATTTCATCCTTAAGCATACTCAAGGATAAATAGCTGTATAATTTCTTTGTGGACTTGCATGCTCGAGAGGCATGGAGGTTGTACTGAAAATGGACATTTTTGACTCTTGATCTGCATAAGGGTAACGTGTCCTGGGAGAAAGGCCTACTGCGTTCTGCAAAAAGTCATGTGAATGAATGATTTTTATCCACAAAGTAGGTATTTCCTCTTCAATTTCCCTATCTGTAGGAACATTTGCATGATATGATCTGTCTATTTTGATCCCGGGTCTTCCACCTGAAAAGGATCTGACAGTAGCTGTGGATGAAATTCTGCTTTCACACAAAAGGGCTCTAATGAGAATCTATTTAAGCAAAGAGCAGATGCAGTCTGAACCGGAGCAGAGTCTGGGATTTGATGTTCCCACTGCAGGGCAGAGAGAAGGGGAGCCTCTGAAATTCCCCCTGAGAACCTTCTAAATGTGTGGATCTCCAAAATCCATCCCCTGGTCATCTAGTCTTTGCTTCTAGAGTGCTGGTTCTTTATCTGTTTTATATAATGCCTGCCTCTGTATACCCGGGATGAAATGGACCAATTTTAATTGCAATAAATAGTGCAAAGTAACTCTTGGAGCTGCTCTGGGAAGGAAGGGGGTCTGAATTCTCCTAATGGAAACTTCTTTTGAGGTCGTGATTCACGGGACTTTATTCTCATTTCCATGCAGGGATTGGTTCAGTTCCAGAACTAGCTAGAAGTCTATAGCCAATTTAGTGCTACCAAAGAAGAGAGAAGGTGCTGTTAAGCGAATCTGTATCCCGTTATCAAAGAGGCCAATGCTATCCTAGTTAATAGGAACCCAAAGTGTGCCCTGCGGATGTTGCCAGATGTTTCCGAATAACCACCTTACATTTTATGGTCTCAGATGTTGCAAACCTTAAAATAGCATGTACTTTGAAACTGGCTATTAAGAAGACACTAAATTTTTGGACTCTATTACTGGATCTAGGTCTCCAACCTAGCAGCAACACACTGCTTGGAGAGTTTATTTATTTTTTTTAAAAAAATGGATTTTAGATGAATGATTGTTGAAATGGTGAATATTTGATTTTTATCATGATTTTCCTATAGCATCACAATTTTCTTTTTAGATGACAGAACCCCATAGTAATGTGGCTGTTATAAAATTCATTTATTTATACATGTATTTATTCATTAAAGAAATATTTGTTTACTGGTGGTCAGGCTCTGTGTGGAACTCTGAGAAATAAGGATGAGATCCATGGATTTTACTTTCCTGTTTCATCAATATAAAATGTTCTAGTGCCATACATTAATTCTACAATGATTTTTAAAGATTCTTTAACATTTCTGAAAGCAGAATCTGTCTTACTACCAATGACATGCCACAGTTTAATTGCTACTTCTAATTTTTGAGAGGTACATGAAGAATAATGCATTTTATAATTGGTGGTATATTGGATTTGCTAGGAATATTTGCACAAAACCAAATTGGCACCACACTTTGACCAATATAACAGCCCCATGTGGAATCAGTACACACGTTAAGCCTCTAATTTTAGGCATTAAGATTAATCCAGGACACCAGGACTCGGATACCTGGATGTCTGGCTTAGGTGAAAAAAATCAGAAGGTGATTGAAAAACCATTGTATTCAAGCTGTGTAGGCAAGAGTAACAGGATGGAGAGAAATTCTCCTGTGCCTCATATCTCTGCATCTTCTTTCCTTTTCTGACTTGCTTCATAAATTCATTGCAGTGTGACTCTATTGGACAGCAGAACAGAGCAGGAGGAATGAGAAACAACTGGGAGGGCTACAGTGTAGGAGATGGGAACTCACACCAAGAGAGATTGGGATTAGTGTGTATCTAATGATGGTAACGTGAGCAACAGATCTACGCTGATACAGCAGCATCCATTTATCAAGTGACCTACCATTGCCCACTCAAATACCATTCAAAAAACAACAGTCCTGTAAGTTAGGTTTTCACTGAGCTCTGTTTTTATCCTTGTTTCCTATGTGAATCTGGGGCTCAGAGAGGATGAGTGACTTGCCTAACCTCACACAGCAAGTAAGTGGGAGAACCAGGCTTTGGTCTACAGGGTAATCGAAGTCTTCTTCACTTCCAACATGCTGCATGGTATCCCAGATTTCAGAATGTGCTTTGATTTTATGTCCTATGATGTGAGATCTCAGAAGCCAAGCAGAATTAAATTATGAAGAGCTATATAACGTACTTTGGAATCTAAAATTTGGGCCACTGGGCAATATTCTACAGATGTCTTGAGTAACTTCCCTGTATTGTGGGTCAGGTGCACAACTGAACCAGATTGGGAGGGACTGATACTCAGTGGGCCCAGGGAAGTAGCTGTTTTCATGGTGAGATAAGTGCTAAGTTTAAAAATTTTTACCTTACTTGAATCAGACCCCCAAAGAACAGAAGTGCTATTTTAGCTAGGATTGCAGGACTCAGCAATTGGGTATTTTAATAAAGTCCACAATCCCAAGAGGAGCTTGCTGCAAGGATAAGCAAATCCATGGTTGAACAATTATAATTAAGTTTATAATATTTAAGATATTCTCCTGTCAGTGAATTCCCTTTAGGTTTTGGTCCCACGTAGACATCAAAGAAATTTAAAATATTTTGTTCATTATTTAAAATCACTAGGTGATTTTCTATGAGATATTGTACCAAGAAGAATTTTACAAATGATAAGAAAGATTCCAAGCTTTCAAATGCCAAAGGTAGTTGTTCAAATCTGGGAACCAGAACAAATTCTAAGTTATCCACTTAGTCCTATTTGTCATTTCTTCCTACAAAGGCAACAGAACAAAGTAGATTTTTGTTAATTTAGAAGAAATGTCTCCAATAAATGGTCAGAACAACCATCTTACATTGAAGAGGACTAGAATATTCTAAATTAGTATATTAATAAATGCACAGTGAGAAATTTATATAAAGGTTATAGGTGACTGTATTTAAAGGTTTCCCAAGAGTGGAAAATGCAACATTATCAATGCCTGAGAGAAGGCTGGGCAGTGACCTTGAAGTTGCACATGAAATGTAGGAGGGGAGGAGAAAGCTGGTGATGGTTCAGGTCAGGAATTGATCTTAGAGGCAAAGCTTCGAGGTTGGAACTGGTCCTCTGATGACAGATCTGACTATTTTGTGGACTTCGCCCATGTAGCCCCATGAGGACATCTGTAGGCTTCAGTTGATTGAGACTTGAGCCTCTCAGGCAGGAACACTGTCACTGCATCAATCAATGTACCTATTCAAAGTGCTCAAGAATCCTACCCACCTGTCCTTGCAGGCCAAGCTCACACTGCACACCCCCAGCGAGCACCGTTCACAGTGCTCTCTTGGAGTTGTGCAATTCATGTGGTAGCCTCCAGTGTGGACAAACCTCTCATGCTCCCACCCAGAACAGTGCAAAGCAGACCTGTGACACACACAGCTTGTCAAGTACCCAGCTGGGGTCCCAAATGCTGGCGACCCCTTCTGCCAACTGCCCTGGTCTCTCTGAGCAAACCTCTTGCTGACTCTTTATTTGCCCTTGTGCTCTCTAGTGCTGTGTTTCTTTCTTCTAGAAAGTACCTTTTCTCCAGTGAGATCTCCTGTAGTTCCCTTGGAGGCAGCAGGTGGTTTCTGAGTTCGTTTGACCTCTTAGCAAGTTCTGCACAGACGACTACTTAGTGTTCAGCATCAGGGCCTCGGTATGGAACCCAAGTCAACAGAAGCAGCCCCATTTAACCTTGCATTGTGACCCAGAAACTCTTCCTTCCTATGAAAGCTGCAGGGAAGTTATGAAGCAGGCAGATATGGTGCTCGGTGGGGTATAGCAGGGAGAGAGGGCAGGGTGCCCAAGGCTGGCTCCTGTGCACAGTCTGCAAACCACTGTTCTTGGGAAGGCCAAGCAGGGCTGCCATGTCGGGGAGAGTTTCCCACTATTGACAGGACTGCTGTGTTTGGATTGTTCATAATTTTCTGAAAACAACAGTTGTGCAGGTCGTGTGGCAATGAAAATAAACTGGGTGGCGCCCATTTCCATTGCTGAGGATCACCTGTTGGGCCACCACGATGCCTCCTCACAGCGCACAGTTCTGCCAGGTGAAAACCTACTTTCCTGCCTCCTCCAGACACTGACCAAGATGCTTTTTATGGTGACTGCTGTGCTTCTGTGCAGACTTGCTGGGTGCTGCCTTTTTTTTGTGAATGAAAAGATCTGCCTTTGGCTCTGCATGTAGCAAATGTACCCTGTGCAGAAATCGTTTTACTATTTTCTTGTGGCTGTATTAGCTTGGGTAATACAAAGGTAGAAAAATCAGCAAGAAGTCTCTACAAAGCTTTTTCTGTAAAGGTTTTCATTTTTACAGGTAGTAGAGTGTTCAGGTGGTTTGTCCCACTCCATCAGTTACAAGTTCTGGGATGTTTGGTAAATTACCTAACTTTTCTGGGCCTCAGTTTCTCCATCTGTTAAATTGGGGCAAGAGTGGACCTGGGTTCTGGACCCTTCCCGCTTAATGAAAACATTCAGTTGAAGCCATCAGGTTCCTATTGCTGTTGAGACAGTTTATCTCCAAGCGGATGGATTACAGCTACACAAATTTATCCTTACATAATTTTGCAGGTCGAATCACCTGAACAGCTGCTATGGGGCTAAAGTCCAGGTGTCCACAGGGCTGGGCTCCTGCTGGAGGCTTCAGGGAAGCACCTTCCCTTGCCTTTTCCAGCTTCCAAAGACTGCTCACACTCTGGCTCCCCATGCATTGCCCTGACCTTTATTTTTTAATTTTTTAAAATGTTTTTTGTGTGTTATAGTTATACATAATAGTGAGGTCATTTTAATATAATCATAATAAATGACTGGAATACAGTTTCCTCCACTTCAGTCCCAGTACTTCCACCCACCTCCTTCCTTCCCCCTTTCCTCTTCCTTTATTCTACTGATCTTTCTTCTGTGAATGCTTTATAGATATCCATAAAGGTAAAATTCTCTGTGGTTTATTTCTGCATACACATGGCATAATTAGGTCAATTTTATTCCGCAGTTCCTCCCTTCTGTTTTCATGGGACAGCCTCCCACCTGCTTTCCCTCCTTATTTTGCTTTAGCTTCTGCATAGGAGAGAAAACATTCAACCCTTGATTTTCTGAGTTTGGCTTATTTCATGATGTTCTCTATTTTCATCAATTTACCAGCAAATGACATATTTTTATTTTTCTTTATGGCTGAGTAAAACTCTATTGTGTATACGTACCAGATTTCCATTATCCATTCGTCTGTTGATGGGCACTAGAGTTGGTTGCATAACTTGGCTCTTGTGACTTGTGCTGCCATGAACACGGGCTTGCATCTATCTCTAGGTGCTGTAAGTGAACTGTCTTGTGGAAGTCTCATCGCAACTCTAAAGGAAAGTAGTATTCTCATTTTAAGGATAAAAACACTGAGGCTAAGAAAGCTTAAGTATTTTTTCCACAGTCACGTAGCTGATGACACAAACTTAAATCTGAGTCCAAGCTCACATAAATAATCATTGCAATACACATTGCCTTTTAAAGGGCAGGTGGCTACACCTTGGGCTCTCTTCTTCACAGGGTTTATAAATAAAGATTGACCAGCTTGAGTAGAGCAGATCCCACAAGTGGCCCTGGTGGAGGGCTGATGGGCAGAGGTCCCAGGGCAGGCAGATGCTACATTTCTCCCAGTCCTTCCATAGGGGATCCAAGGGTACAAGTTCAATGTTGTCTTCAAGTGAAGATAACAGAATGTGTTATTCATCCCCCAACCAGTTCCTCTCCAAGGTGTTTGTCACTGAGCTAATGGGGTCTGCTTCCACCTGAGGGAATGTGAGTATAGACAGGAAGAGAGTGCAATTCTGTTTTCAAGATTAAATCACCTGGTGATTTTCAGAGGAACAAAGGAAGTCACATTCAGTGAGAAGGGAAGACAGCATTTAAATCCTAAGGGCCACATCATTTTCCATTTCCTGTAGTGGAAATGGAAATTTTGCATGGAGGGCAAGGCCTGGTCCCACCTCAACTATGGATCAAATGGTTATGAGACTGGTCTGGCTGCTGGGTGCAGCAGGATGACTGGTCCAGTCCACCTGCATGTTAGAGCTGGTGGGACAAGGGGAAGAGATTATGAGAGGGTCTGTCCAGAGTGTGCCATGGACTGGCAGAGGAAAGCAGAGGTGCTGATGTCACCTGGCTCCTGGCCTTGATAGTGCCATGTGTGAGCCGGGCGGGCTGTTGGTGCCTTAGAGACTGCATTTGTACCTTCTTGGTTTCTCTTGGGACAGCTGCTTTCTCTCGGACCCTTGGGTGACACCTCCGATCTTGGGAGACATTGCATTTTAGACACGTTTGCAGATAGGGCTACTAGAAAAATACTTACGTTATGGTGGATAGAGTGTTGGTACATCCTGGCCTTTTTAGAACAGTCTTGATTTTGAGAAATTAATTTTTCAGTAGTGACTGATTAAAGGAACATTATGTATAACTTAATTGTTGTATATTTGCCAGACTTTACACATTTAAAATTCATAAATCAGAAAAATTCAATGGCATAGCATGGATGGCTTTCTTTCCTCCCTCCCTTTTTCTTTCCCTTCCACTACATAACTAACTAACTAACTAACTTACTTACTTCCTTCCTTCTTTCCTTCCTTCCTTCCTTCCTTCCTTCCTTCCTTCCTTCCTTCCTTCCTTCCTTCCTTCCTCTCCCCCTCCTTTCCTCCTTCCTTCTTTGTCTCCCTCTGTTCTTTTTAATGTCTCTTTCTTTACTATGGAATAGACATTGGGCTTGAAATTTGGGATACAAAGGTGAATCATTACTTGTTTCTGACTGCCAGAGATTTACAGCCTGTTAAGAGGCTTTGTCTGGCAAGAAGTATTAATTGAGCATCTATTATGTAGCAGGTACTAATCTAGGTTCTGGGATACAGTGAGGAACAAAATGGACTGAATCTTATACCCTAGCTGGGTGGTCTATTTTCTAATGGAAAGAGACACACAATGAGCAAGCATATAAGTACAGGATACAATTTTAGCTGGTAATAACAGTGAAGTGCTGTGGGGAAAAGCCAGGAAGCAGGCTAGAAAGTGACTGGAGGGTCACATGGCTTTTTTTTTTGCCATGGGGTGATGAGGAGGAAAGGACTTTCTGAGGAGGCAGCACTGGGAAGGGGCTGCCCTGAATGGATCTGAGCAAGACAGTTCTAGGTGGAAAGAAGAATAAGTGTCAAGTCCCAGAGACTGAAGCCACGTTGGACAAACTGGAAGACCAGGGTGGCTGAAGAGGGTTGAGGGACAAGTGGCAGCAGGTAAGTTGGAGAGGTGGGTGGTGCCCGGATGTGGAGAACTAAGGTCAGGGTTCGGATGCTCCTGCAGTGCAGAGGGAATCCCTGAAGGGTTTTCAGCAGAGCATTAGAGGGACTGAACTGACCTGTCAGCTGGTTGGGGTGGTTGAATGGGGTGAAGAGCTGTGGTGGAAAACGGGCCAGAGTAGGCTGGGTTGGTTGTGGGCATCAGGGCAGAGTGGATCCAGGAGGAAGAGGCTGATTTGGGGTGTATCGAGGGAGTGTAACCAAGACTTCTATATAAATCTTGTTCAGTGTGAGCTCTTAATTGGACATCAAAGTGGAGATACTGGGTGGACAGAGAACAGTGTGTGTGTGAAGCTCCATGTCAGAGGTGCACACTTGGCTTTAGGCAGAGCCTACCTCTTGTCTCAGCCATTGTGGCCATCTAAGTCACGATGTCAATATGGAGGAAGGAAGAAAACAATTTTCATGGAGTGTTGACTTGTGACTGAGACCTTGAGCCTGAAGTGAGAATAATGACACAGATTACTGTATCCAGACCCAAATTTTGAACTGAAACTATCCAATGGCAGCGTGGGGTAGATTGCACAAGATTCTGTGTTAATTGCAGTGGGGCCCTATTGAGATGGCGCAAGACATCAACAAGCTGAAGGGTGAAGATGAACACAGTTGGCTTTCAGGGAACTTGTCTCTGGAGAGACGGAGGCTACTGATAATCCATAATGGTAGTGAAAATAAAACTAGTCAAAACAAGCCACAAAAGGAGTCTCATGCAAACTTCTTCAGTTAGCCTTGCATTCACAGCTTGGGAGTACATTTCCCATTCTATAGATTTTACCTATTAATCCCTCATTGTTCTAAGTGGCCACTACTAAGTATTCATTATAGCCATTCGATACACTCAGTACCCTAGCAATATCATCTATTGAATTTGCAGCGTGATCCAGTGAGGCAGAGAGTTATAGCTTGGATCTGGAACGTCCCCCAAAGGCTCACGTGTTGAAAACTGAGTCCCCAAGGTGGAAATGTTCAGAGGCAGGGATTTGGGGAAGTGGTTAGATCATGGGAGTGTTAATCCATTAGGTCAATCCATTGAAGGATTCCTAGTAGGACGGCACTATTGGAAGGTGGTGAACACTCTAGGAGGTAGGTCACTGGGAGCATGCCCTGGAAGTGTACTTTTTGTCCCCGGCCCCTTCTTCATGCTCTCCCTGCTTCCTGGCTGTGGCTGAATAGCTTTGTGGCTTCCTTCCCTTCTGCCTTGATGGTCTGCCTCTCCTCAGGCCCAGAGCAAAGAAACTAGCCCACCATGGACTGAAACCTCTGAAACCATGAGCCCAAATAAATCTTCCCTCCTTTAAGTTGTTTGTATTAGGTATTTTGGTCACAGCAGTGAAAAGCTGACTACCACAGGCAGATACTTTGTTGTATTGACTCTGTAGATAAGAGAGGGAGTAATAGTTTAAGTCACAGAGGCTGGCATTGATACCCAGGTCTTCTGGTCCCACAGGGCAGGCTCAAGGGGACAGGGCTAGTTAACACAGAGCTGGGACTGGAATCCAAGCTCAGGAGTTTCTCCCTGGTGTTATTTCCTCCAGACTGGAGTTTCAAACTGTGTCCTATAAATCTTCTGAGCCCAAAGAGGTCTTAGGACCTGGGGTAGGGGTTGAGAAGGCAGCAAAGCTCATATGAGTTGGATTTCTCCTCTCGATTTCAACCACTTAGTTTGTTTTTAGATTAGATTATATTTGATATGTAATATGCAACCAATATAAACAGCTATTTAATATATTTGTATATCTAAGAGAAACATGAAATACCAAAAGATATTCAGACTTTAAGAACAATATTTTTTCTTCAAATGGAATTTTTTATTTGTATCTAAAATGACTAAAGTTTGAATTTTGTTCAATTGAAATTACTACTTAAAATTCAAACTTGTAGAGCATTTCAAGGAAGGGGTTTGTTCCAAAAGTTTGAATACCTTTGATCTATTCCACACTGCTCTTAGATATTTTTAGTTCAAAGATTTTTGTCTGTAAGCAGTATTTGTGTCATTACTCAAACTTCAGGCTCAAGGTCTCAGTCACTAGCTAAAGTGTTTTCTACTGGCAAAAATCTGCATTGCCATCCACTGCAACCTTCAAAGTGCCAATGCAAGCACAAATCCATAAAATTAAATGTCATAGAAAAGGGAGAAAGAGTTTATTCTATATTTAAGACTTCATTTGATTTAGTACATATGCCTGTGAGGACTACCTGACAGATTTTGTACACAATATGTCCCAGAAAGAGTGATCACATTGTGATTGTTGTTTTCAGTTTTCCTTTTCAGATCAAGTTTGCCTGATGGAAAGTGATAGAAAATAATCTTAAAGTGTGATCATCACTTTTTTCTTTAGCAGACAGCGAGGTTTGATAAGCACCTACAGAAGTTCTTCACTTGGGATGAAAAGACATGTGAATTTTCTCATGCAAGGATATTTCTCATTCAGGCCCAAACAAACTTGACCTGGAGATGAAGCAAACTCTAAAAAGTAGGGGTTGCCACCTACGGCTGTGCAGGTTGTGTACTGAGCAATTGTAAACAGCACCTTTTGGAATTGTGCAATGTGGTGGCACTGTCAGGAGACCATGGATTCAAGTTTCGGTTGATTCCTTAGCGTGAGAGGCCTTGATAGCCAGGTATTACACACTCTCATTTCCAAGAGAGTGCCTTTTTGTGCCTGAAGTACTTACACTTTAGAGCATTTCTTCTGGAATCTTTGGTGGATTCCCAGGAATAAAAAAGTACTTGGTTTGAGATAGAGTGCAATCGGGCTGAAATGGAGGGTCTTGGGAACAGATGTAGTCACCCTTCACATCTAGCATTAACTGGCTTAACTCCTTTTTCACCGATTTGTTCTCAGATATTCCCCAAAACAGGGGTTCCTCTGAACTTCAACATTTGAGCTCTGAGTTGTGGCTTGGTCACCTGCTTTTTGCTGATAAATATAGTCCTCAATGCCAAAGATTGAAATTTGGGATTTTTGAAGGACTTAGTACCAAATTAATAAGCACAAGCCAAACTTGCAAAATTACTATGAAATCATGGTTTGGACTGCTCTTTCAGAGAATGTCGTGTAACAGAGCTCAAAGGTGGCGGGAAGTAGAGTCAGATGGACACTGGTTGAAGGAATTGGACTGGTTGATATCCAAAACCCCTTTAAGTGAAAAATCATATCATTGATTTTTTGATATAAGTAGTTAATAACAAACTTCTTTTTGCATATCATTCATTCATTCATTCAATGTATTTGTTGAATGACTGACATATGCCTGGAGCTACAAGAGGCACTGGGTGTGTTCTAGTGAACCAAGTGAGCAAAGTGCCTGCCCTCAGGGAGCTAATAGTCTAGTAGGGAAGCTGCTGGGATGATGGCTACTCAGAGAGAAGCAGGAAATAGTATAGTTACAACCAGGATGCCTGGGTGGTAGAGGATAATAGGGAAGACCTATGTATTGGTCAAGGTTCTCCAGAGAAAGGAATAGGATATGTATTTATCTCATATATGTGTGTGTGTGTGTGTGTGTGTGTGTATCAATCAAATAGGATATATATCCTATAGATCATATATGTATCACATATATGTATTTATTATATATAAAACAATATATATATATCATACATATATATATCTCATATATTTGTATACATTTAGATAGAGAAGGAGAGGGAGGAAGAAAGAGAAAGAAAGAGATATTTTATAAGGAATCGTCCCACATCACCACATCATTATGGAGGTGAACAGCTCTTAAGATCTGCAGAGTGAGTCAGCAAGCTGGAGACCCAGGAAAGCTGATGATTTGGTTCCTGTTGGAAAGCCACCAGGCTTTAGATCCATGAACAGCCAATATTTCAATTGCAGTTGGAAGGCAGGAAGAAGTCTCTCTTACTCAGGAGAGGGTCAGCTTCTTGTTCCATTCAGGCCTCCACCTGCTTGGATATGGCCATTCACCTGAGGAGGGCAGTGTGCTTTAGTCAGTCCGCTGATTTAAGTGTAACCATCATCCACAAGCCAAGACCATCACAGGAACACTCAGAATAACATTTGATCAAATATCTGGGCATCCCCTAGCCCAGTCCAGTTAACATAAAATTACCCAGGCTATTTAGACAGGCCAGAAAAGACCTCTCTGATGTGGTCACCTTTGAACCAAGACCTAAAAGTAGGAAGGAGCTGGTCTTGGGAGGATTGGGAAGGCCTTCCAGAAACAGAGGAACTGAATGGAAACCGAATGAAGGCTGGGACACAGAAGGCAAGGGGGTATTGTGAGAGGGGGTTAGAGAGGCAGGCAGAGGCCCTGCCATCAGACCTTGGAAGCCGTGGTAAGGGGCATGCATTTTATTCTAGATGCAATTATGGGAGGCCCAGACAGTTTTGTGCAGGGAGGGCCATGAGATGATCGGTGTTTTGAAAAGACTTTTCTGACTGCTGTGAGGGGAATGGATGAGGATGGGGTGCCAAGGAAGCGAGGACAGCTGTGAGGGGGCTGTGGCTAAGCCTCTAGAGAGATAGTAGCCTGGACGGAGGGTAGAGGTAGGGAGGCAGAGGGCAGTGGGCTCTTTCTAGATCTGTTTTGGAGTAGAGATGACAGAGCTCTGTGGAGGGGCCAGAGGGAGGGGGACAGACAGTGAGGCTGGCTCTCAGGATCTCGTCTTTTTTGCCTTGGGCACATTGGGTGGCTGTTAGGCTTTAGAGAGACATGTTTGCCCATGTTTACTGCAGCACAATTCACAACAGCCAAGTTGTGAAGCCAGCCCAGGTGTCCGTCAACAGATGGATGAATGAAGGAACTGCGGCACGTGTACACAATGGAGTTTCAGCTGTAAAGAAAGAAAACGAAACGATGTCATTTGCAGGAAAATGGATGGAAGTGGAAAGCATGGAAGTGTTGAGCAAAATAAGCCAGATTCAGCTGGGTGTGGTGGCGCAAGCCTGTAATCCCAGCACTTTGGGAGGCTGAGACAGGAGAATCGCGAGTTCAAAGCCAGCCTCAGCAACAGTGAGGCGCTAAGCAACTCAGTGAGACCCTGTCTCTACATAAAACACAAAATAGGGCTGGGGATGTGGCTCAGTGGTCGAGTGCCCCTGAATTCAATCTCCAGTACCAAAAAAAAAAAAAAAAAGCCAGACTCAGAAAGACGAACATCATCTATTTTCTCTGTATGTGGAAGCTAGAGGGAAAGAAAGAAGTACCTCATGAAAATAACAGGAGACCATTAGGGTAGAAGAAGGGGATTGGGGGAAGGACAGGAGGAGGTAAGGGGAGGTCTTGGGAGTGAAGTTGATCACAGTGTGTTATGTGAATATGCCAATATGCCACAATGAACCCCCTATTCTGTAAAATCATATGTACCCATAAAAAACACAAGAAATTGGTTGGCTGTTAATATCATTGTGGAAGATGAGCCTTCTCTTTGGGTTGGGTTGGCCATCAAGTACAACTTAGACTTTGTAAATTTGAGATATCATTGAGGTATTTCAATGTGAGACTGGAGGTCCAGGGATCTTTTAGTTCTGGTCATATGGATCTGGTGTGAAGAATTCACCAAGACAAAGACAAGCAGATAGAGAGTTTATTGGAGGAAGATATGCTGCAAATAAGCAGCAGAGACCCAACAAAGACATCTGCCATGGACTCAGAGCGGGTCTGGGCTTATGTGCCCTTCTGAGTTCCTTGTTTGCCTTTAGTAGGCTTTCTGATAGGAGTGGTTTATGATAAATGAGGGGTGATGGACAGATTGCTATATCTTGTTCATAATGCTCATTATGCATGTGCCAGTTGCTTCTTTCCAGGTTTTAAATTGGATCTTCAACATGTAAGTAATATGTATGAGGTCTTAAGTAGGGGTATCTTCCTTCTAGGTTACTATATGGCAGATTTGGGAGTCTCTGTGATGCTCCTCAGGATGAGCAGGCAGTCTTTTGAAAAATGGGATCTTGCTGTTTGCAGTTTGGGGAAGTTAGCTCCTCTGATAACAGAAACAGGGCAGGATGAAAGGGAGGTTCTTAGGCTCACATCAGCTCTGCTGATTGAGGTGAGGTGGGCCTGGGATGGTTCCCTTAATCTATCCTTCCTCAGGTGGCATACATTTTATAACCATGGCCCTGGAAGAAGTTACCCAGGGAGAGAACATAGAGCTGAAGGAGTCCAGGAATCAATCCATGAAAACCCAGTGTTTTAGGTGGGAGGAAAATCATTTGCAGAGTGAATCCAAAAAGGCCAAACCAGAGATGATGGAGGGAAATATAGAGTGTGTGAAGACACAGAGGCTGAGAGTGAAGAGCATTTTGAGATGGTGTGAGGTCTTCTTGTGGAATGCTGTTGACAAATAATTCATAGGTGGCCACAATGGTGGTGGCCCCTTGGCTTGGCCATGTGAAGGTCATGGAGATCCAGAGAAGAGCAGTTTGGTGGAGTGACAGGAGTGAAAGCTTTGTATTTTTATACATTTTTTGGGGATTATTATCACCCAGTGTCTTAGTCTGTTTTCTGCTGCTGTAACAGAGTACCATAGACAGGATAATTTGTAAAGAAAAAAATTTATTTTCCCTAGTTTAGGGGGCTATGGACTCAGAGTGGGTCTGGGCTTATGTGCCCTTCTGAGTTCCTTGTTTGCCTTTAGTAGGCTTTCTGCTAGGAGTGGCTGGCAAGTTCAAGATCAAGGCACTGGCATCTAGTGGGGACAGGGGAAGAGTTAATTAGAGTCCAAGTGTAGCTCATCTTGGGACTGATTGTTAAGAGATTGCCAGTACATTTTAGCGAACTCACACATATACACAAAATAGACATTAGGACGAATTAGAATTAGCTTGTGCAGCAGTGTATCATCTACTAATAAAATTAAAATAGTATATGTTGCTGCTTCATTAATTAGTGGAAGAGACACGTTCACTCTGGAGGAATCTATTTACTTAATAATGGCACCTTGTACTTATCAGTTACAACAGTTATCTAATAACACTTCTTTAATTAATATATGTGAGTTAGACCAAACTGGCTTTTGTATCAAACCCACTCTTGCAATAAGCTCACTCTCATGATAGTGACATTAATCTACCCTCCAGGGAAAACCTCTCATGGCCTGTGTACCTTTTGGTTTTTGGTGCTGGGGTGGAACCCACGGCTTCATTCATGCCAAGTGCACACTTCGCCATTGAACTAAATCCCCGACCTCCAATCACCTCTTAAGGACTTCACCTGTCAACATTGTAGGGTTGGGAATTAGATTTCCAACATATGAACTTTGGGGGACACATTCAAATCATGTCACCCAGCTTAGTACTTCACTTCATTTTTTATTTTATTTTTTGGTACTGGGCATTGAACTCAGGGGTACTCAACCACTGAGCCATCCCCAGCCCTATTTTGTGTTTTATGTAGAGACAGGGTCTCACTGAGTTGCTTAGCGCCTCGCCGTTGCTGAGGCTGGCTTTGAACTCACGATTCTCCTGTCTCAGCCTCCCTAAGTGCTGGGATTACAGGCGTGTGCCACCGCTCCCAGCTTCACTTCATTTTTGGCTGGTTGGTTGGGTGGTCGACGGTTGTGTTTTTTCTGTCCCTAACTTAGATCTGGCAGATAAAATACCAGATCCCCAATAAATTTGATTTTCAGAAAAAAGATTTTTAAGGATTAAGTATGCCCCACGTAGTAACGGGGACACACTTATACTTTAAAAAATGTTGTTGTTTATCTGAAGTTCAAATTTAACTAGGGGTCCTATATTTTTGTTGACCAGATCTGATAGCACACGTTGAATTGTTCACTTTAAACAGATGAGAGTGGTGAATTTTATGTTCTGTGCATATGAACACACACATGTAAATCAGGAAAGTTTACCTTAATTAAATTCTTCCATCTAGAAGCTACCACACGGTCTCCTTCTAGGATTAGCCACCAGGGCCATTGAGGGAAGCCAGCCTTTTGGGAAGCTGTTTGCGGTGATGTACTTAATGTGTTCACTGAATTCTTAGCGTACCTCATAGCACTCAGCACATAGTAGGCCTTCATCAAATACTAATTTCATAGAAACTGCATGTGTACTGAGTAAAAAATTCAGGGAATATTGATCTCTGAATGAAAAGAAGAAATGAACTACTGTCGTACCTGTGGTGCAACTTAGAAAAGTGTGGAGGGCCTCGTGTGGACGTTCTCAATGAGTCGAGCGATGGGGCACTTCTGTGTGTATGGAATCAAGTATTTACTCCATGTAGCTGTGGTGCAAATGGCTTTGCGACGTTCAGTGCCTCTCATTTATGGCTGCTTAAGCGCAACTGGCTTCCTAGGGGCCATTAATCATCTTTAAATGGTAGGGAACTCTTGGAAATGCCCACAAAGTCCAAGACGGCCAGGCTGAGTAGCTTGTGTGCTATTTTAATTGTTCATACCAATTTCCATGCCTTTCTCTCTCCTCCTTTCTATGAGATGGAGGAATTGGAACCACAAGGCTATTTCAAATGACCTCTTCAGAGGCAATCTCAAGGAAATTAAGTCTGAGTTGAACTGAAAGCGTATGATGAATTAAATATCAGCTAGGATTTTCTATGAGGACTCCATTCCTTGGCTGAAACCTGAGAACCCAAAGGTTACATTTTATGATCTATGAAAATGTTTTTTTTTCTTCCTCTTGTGGTTTCCCCCAACCTTTGCTATTTACAAGGATTGCCCATTGACAGTTAACATGCATTTACACAGCAAGCTGGAGAAGATGCTTTCTTGTACCCTAATTTATCAAACTCTGCTATGTGCCAGTATTCAATATCTAATTTATCTTAGTTTTTCGAACATTGCCCTGTGGTTCTTATAACTGGGGAGTGCTTTGAAAAGAAATATGTTTACAGCAGCTTTTTGTGACTAACTCATCACATAAAGATTTTACCTGGGTAAGAGATTTGGGTCTGAGAGTCCATGAGCAGGGACTTCCATACATAGGGAAGAGGAATTGAGTCCTTGACAATTGTCACTGGAGCAAACTCCTGTCCTTGCTTGCTTTAGGAACTGCTACTTGAAGAGCAGCTTGAGGCCCAGCATAGGAGCTTGGCAAACCTTCATATGGTGCATGTGAGAATATGTTTGCCTTCTGTGGTTGCTGGATGACTTTTCTAGATCTAGAGTACACAGTCTTTTCTGCATACATGGGAGGGGAGAGAACAATATGGTCCCCTGTCCCCCACACACAGTTTATCTGTTTCTTTTTCATTGACTGACTCTTGGATAGCAGGGGTTCGGCTCATCACCTTTGGGTCCCCTAGTTCCTGAAGCACAATAGGTACTTGGCAAACATTTGTTAAATTCCTTTCATGAACTTTAATTGAGCACTTAGTATATGCGGTACAATCAAATTGGGTTTGTGGAGGATTCAGAAATAGATTTAAAGTGTACACCTCAAAGGGCATCTTTAGGAATTTACTAACAGGAGGAATTGCTAGTAAGAAAGAATATTTTGAGAGTGGAATGAGGTGTTGTTCAGCAGCTTTCTGGAGCTGAAAATTGCCCTGGAGCCTGATTTAGTCCTGCAATTTCCCAGGCAGAGTTGACTGTTCATTCAATCCCATTTTAACCCCCAATCTGGGTGTTGCTGGCTATAGAGCTATCCATTTTATTGAAGGGAGTCCACCTCTCCAAATTTTCTGCAAGTCTGTTGACTCCGTGAAGACTGTTAATATTTCCAAACACTTCTTAGCCTTCAAATGAATGGATTTGTACATTGCCTACGTCACTGTCTCCCCAGCCTCATGAGGGTATTCTTTTGCCTTTTAGGTTGCTCTCTTCCTCCAACCTGCACTTACTCCCAGCTTCTGATAGCTGCATTTGCAGTAAATCATGGAAATCTTGCTGATGTCAGCAGCACTGATGTGCATTTAGAGGAGCCACTTTAGAGGAAATTACCCAGAGGGCGATGCTGAAAGGCAGAGCTGTTTTGTAGGGTATTTTGTACAAACTGTTTTCTCCCTTTGACGAATCTTGTTTATTTTTGCGACTTTGTAGGCTCAGTAAAGGAAGAACCATCTAACTTTTTTTCCATATGATTTTTTTGGGGGAGGGTAGAAGGTTTTAGCAACTATGAAATGAGCCAGGAGCACTGAGCAGCTTTGTTGGCAAACAGAGGTGGCTGAGTCTGCTTGCAAAGCAGAATGTGCTGGGGACCCTTGAGCCTCTGTCTCTGTGACCCAAGGAGAAGGGCAATAGCGAAGGCACACCTCATTCTATATAAATGGCTTATGCTTACAAACACGCAAACATAAACCAAAGCCCATTTCAGAAGCACACAGAGTGTGATGTTTAAATGTTTTCCGCAGAAAACCCTTTTGTGAAGTAAATAGCTATCATATCGAATAGGAGTTCTAGATGTGATTTCAGGTTTGTTTGTAGTGAGTGTCACCTTCATGTCTTCATGACATTTATCCTGACAGCCGTCTCTGGAATCCGGGACAGGGAAACAGGGCGGGACTGATCTGGAGCACTGAGAACCAGTCGAACAAGGAAACTATGGGTTTAGGGGGACAGCAATCCCAGGAGCTGTTCAATGTCTTTAGCAGCCTGGGTGTGGACTCTGAGCAGAGAGAAGGGAAAACAGAGAGGGTGGGATCTCTTGGTAGCTCCAGGAAGAGACAGAAAGAGAAAGAGCTGGGTCTGTTGGCTGAAAGGAAGTGTCAAACATGGAATCCAAGTGAGATATGGAAGTAGAGACACAGGGAGGGTGCGATATAATAGAGAAAGCGGGGGAGGGATGGGATGCAGGAGTAATTAGGGGGAGAGTCAGAAGGATGGGCCGTGCAGGTCAGTGTCACAGTCAGCTTGGCTGCTGCAACGGAGTTCCACAGACTGGGGGGTTTGAAACAACAAATTTCCTTCCCATGGTTCTGGAGGCTGTGAAGTCCAGGATCAAGGGAGTGTGTGTTGAGGGCCTATTTCCTGCTTTGTAGAGGGCTCTCTTCTCACTGCATCCTCAAATGGTAGAAGGGATGATGTATCACCCTGGGCCTTTTCCCATATCACTTCCCAGAGGCTCCATCTCCTAACTCCACCACATTGGTGATGAGCTTTCCATGTGTGCAATTCGAGGAGGACGCCAACCTTCTGACCTTAGCAGTCGGAACTCCTTTGATTTCTTTCTGAGATGGAAATTTCTGGTGATGAGGCTCAAGAGGTGGCCATGGCGGGAAGGCATTTGTGGTGGATGCTGTCGGTGCCACCAGGACCTCTCAGGTCCATGTTGCTCTGTGTGCCCCTCCTCCACCTCTGTGACTTACACCTACAGTCTTCTTTAGAGGACTGTCCGTGGTCTACTAGAATCTCTTTTCCTGATGCTTCTAGGAGCTTATATGCCCCAAGGGTTTTATGTAGCCAATGACTGACTGGAAAGGTGTGTGAAAGACCAGCTCTCGGAGGGAGACCAACTCTGAGAGGGAATTCAGGCTTTAGACCTCCCTATGGCCCAGGCAGAGACTGAAGATTCATCTGGAATTGTTCCCGGATTGATTTCTTGCTTCTTTCTTCCCCCAGCCCTCCTTAAATAAATCATTTGTAATAAATCACAAGCAGATCAGCTTTTGGGAAAGCCAACCTAAGTCAGTGGTTGAAGTGGAGCAGAAATGATGGTAATGGTGAGGAATTTGAGGAAATGGAAGGCTCAGGTGTTGCATGCATTGGGGGATGCTGAAATTACTCAGGAGCAATGCAGACCTGGATGAAAGGCTTTGGGGAATCAGAGAGAGAAGTCAGGTATATGATGGAGGGTCACAAGGAAGGGCAGGAAGTGGAGGAGCCAGAGGGCTTGGGTCTCAAAGGAGCAGGAGTTTTGATCCCAAAGCATACAGTATCAGTTTTCTGGGTCAGTGTGGACTTGAGGTAGCTGAGGGAGTTTGAATAGCCTCCACCTGAGAGCCACACTCAAGAGCACAGTGTCATTAGGGAAAATGGTGCAGGAAGGGGACTGGAAGAGGCTGCAATTTCCTCAGCTCTGCAGCACGGGTTCTGGAGAGGTCTTAGCAACAGTTTGGGATTGGTGGTGAGGGAAGGTTGGATCAGAGGAGAGGAAACTGAGAACAGAAGAGAGATCAAAGCTATGGCACAGCATGTCCACTCCTGGCCACGCTCATCTCAGAAGAACTGGTCCCTCAATCGCCCGGACACACTGGAGTTTGGTACCATTCCTAGCATGCATGCACTGGCTGAACAAGCGAATGAACGATACCTCAAGTTTCTAGATACGCCCTCTTCCTTATCCCTGCAAACTATTAGTATGCTTGTCACTTTAATATGTTGTGCCTCAATAAATATGGACTTTACCAAGGTGTCCCTAGTCACTGCTATCACCGTGATTAGGCAGAATATGATGAATGGATTAGCTAGGGTTAGGGTACCAGGCAGTAGGGTGGGTTATGGGCTGAAATAGTAGGATCTGTCTTCCTACTAGGTTTCAACATAGTTTTTGGTTTTGTTCTCTGTCGTGGATCTGTAAGGAGAACTGGCAAGATCAGCACAACTGCTTATGGTCTGTTTGTGATTGCAGGTACTGGAGGGACTTTGTGGGGGTGACAGTGGTGTGTGAAGGGGAGGACGGCTAGAGAAATGAGAAGGGCTCTGAGCACATGGGGCCTTGAAGGCCAAGTAGAGAGCCTGGAAGTAGCTGTGGGGTTTTAAGAAGAAGCAAGGTGGAGGTTTTAGAAGGATTTCCTGGCTGCCCTGGGGGACTTGGGTGGAAGGGGACCCCTGCAGGAGCTCAGTGAAGAGGAGGGGTAACAGCTTTCCTAAAGACATCTGGGAAAGGCAAATCTCAATCTTGAAGGGAGAGGCCTGCCAATAGGATTTAAAATAGGATTTGAAATACTTGGCCCCAGGGGAAAGGAGATATTTTGGGAACTGTAACTGCTTATATTATTTTTAATCCCAAAGGGAGGAAAAGGATCTTTCTCTTTAAAAGTGTTCTAGTTAATTTAAATTGTGAAAAAAAAATTAGGCAAAATATGTTATTCAGAAAGAATTTTGGAATAAGACCAAGGAATCCCAAGAGTGGCTGTGTACCTCTAGGTCTTGACCATGGAACCAGGACAGATGATTCCATCTCGCCAAGAGGGCAGTCTGGAGTCTATTGGGAGAACTAGGAGGCGGGTAGCCCCAGATGCTCAAAAGATGAGCAGTCCAGCAGGAGGTGCCTGGGGTGTTCTGGCCAGCTTGGCACACACAAAGGAGTAGCTCTGGCCCTAGGCTTTGTGCCTGGGGAGGGCGGGTGGGGTGAGGATTATTTCACTGGGGCAATACAGGCATCCCACCTGCTACCAGGAACAACCTATCAGGCTCATAAGTTCTAGAACAGGGATTCTGTTCAAGAGGCTTTCCTGCCAGCCAGAAAGAGAATAGGCAAAAGCAGCAAAAAACACTGTCCCGCAATTGATTCGTCAAGCACACGGAGATGTCCTGTGGGCCAGGCCTTGTGAGCGATGCTGGACGAAGACTCCAGAATAAGACCCACCATCTCTGATGCCCAGGAAGCCACATCCTGGTTCTTCAGTTCCTCTCTGTCTTGTTTCTTGTTCTCCTTTGTGCATTTGATTCCTCTCTTCTTTGATTGTCCCTTAAATGTTGCTCCCTGGAGCACCATCCTGTCCTCTCTTCTCATTTTACAGCTCTCTCTGGACTAGTTCATTCAGTCCTGTGGCTTAATGTACTTTTATACCCATCACTCTCAAACTGAGGGATCCAGCTAGATTTTCCCCCTGAGTTCTGATTCCTTGTGCCTGGTTTCTCCTGGCAGCTCCTCTGGGATGTGCTACAGGACTGCAAACCTCAGTCCTGCATATCCCGTCTTGGAGAGCACCATGCTTCTACAAGCCAGAGACCTGGGAGTCAACCCAGACCTTCCTTCTTCAACACTTCTTTCTTTCCATCCATCATGGAACCTGTAGATTTTAGTTCCTTAATACCCCTTGTGATTACCCAAATCAAGGCCCTCATTATCTACCCCAATAAATTCCAGGCCACACTCCCTTCTGATGGCCTCTCACTTTGCTGGCGGAATTAGCTTGCCAAGCCCAAATTAGATCCCAGGCTCTCCTCTCTGTGTGGGCCTTAATGGCTTTCCATACTTGTCAATAAGATTGACAGCTCCCATGCTCCCTGATACCCTGGTCTTACCTGTTGACCTTTTGGCAGGTCCGCCCTCCTTCCTGCCTCTCCTCGTCATTTGGCAGACAATTAACCCTCATCTGCTATATCACGGGCACCCTGTCTTGGAAGCCTTTTCTGATCTTCTTTATGGTAGAGTCAACCACTCCTTCTTCATGTTTGTTTGTACCCTGTGCCTCTGTCTAGCATGGCATTTGCTCACTGTGGCATTTGTTGTGTAGATCTCATATGCTCCCACCCCCTGATGATGTGGATTGCTCACCTTGACCAAGTGCGGGCTTAGGACTAGACCCCAGCAACACAATTCCTCATCGCGTCCATCTTCCCACTAGTGCTGCTCCTTCCGTACCTTTCCAAGAAGATGGGAAGGAAGCCCGGAGAAGGAACTTCTGCTCTGTGGCCTCCTTAATGGTTCTTGGGAAGGATGGGGTCTTAATGGAGCTTAAACATGTGGTGGGAGTGGGCTGGAGGACCCCTGATACTCTGAACAGCTCCCTAAGAGTGAAGTGAAGAAAATGAACAATCCTAAGAGCTTCACTCGCTGGGTTCCGTCTGCTGGTGGAGAAGGATCCTGACTTTGTGCTTTATAAATGCAAGAATACCTTCTTGTGTCAGGAGAAGAGCAGGAGAAACCATTTGCTTACTAGTCCTGATATGGAAGTTACTGGTGCTTTGAGTCACAAAAGACCCCAGATCTTTTGTATTTTCCTCATGTTGGACTGTCCAATGATGGAACAGGGCAAGAAAAGCCCTTTAGTATCTGAGGTTCTCAAATCCAAGGTCACACAGTTTGGCCTTAGAGGGACCCCAGGAAGGCAGACTACAGGGAAATTTTCCCTGTCTGGTACTAGAGAGGTGACTCACCATTCGTGATTTGGAACACTCGATGGATTTAAAAAAAAAAAAATCTAACAAGTATTTTGTACCTATGAATAAAAGAAAACCTCTAGCCCTTTATAGAGAGAAGAAGAAAGCCCAGATATGAGTGTTTGGATCCTCATTAGCATTTGTACACACCATGAAGAGCTCTCCTTGGACTGTTCATTTTCTGAGAAGTTTAACACCTTGACTCTGAATATCTGTCTCTGGAAAAAACACAACAGTGCCAGGGCTGACTCTATATGATAGATTAGCTGCAGCCACATTTTCTTTGGGTCAAGTTGTGAACTTGATATCATAAATGTTGACCTGAGACAAATGTATGGAGGGATGAATGGACCAAGTCAGCAAAGGAACAGGCTGTAACAAGCAGCCTCCTAGTTGTAGGTACCCCACTAAGCTCCATCTTGAGGCAGAAAGGAAGAGCATCTGATCATCCTGGGGAGGGGCAGCCATGGGGGACTTCTTGGAGGTGGTGACCCATGAAGTAAGTTTCGAATTATGAGGAGACAGGCTAAAATGATAGAGTCAGGAGGAGAAAGGAATCTCAGAATAGAGTAGTTTCTCCGAGACAACTCAGAGGCCAGCATTGGTAGGTGGCTCAGCATTGGCAGCCTGGGTGCCACAGGGTTTGGTTGGGGCAAAGGTTGCTTGCAGGGGTGTGTCAGTGGGTGAGTCAGGGGAAATAGGCCAGCACCAGGTCCTGGAAGAGAGACTCTTGGAGCAAGCCAGGAAGCCTGACCTTCACCCTGAATCGTTGGTGCCTTCAGGACCTTAGGCACAGTCAGTGATCATTCACCCCAAGAGAGCTCCGGGTTGCTGGGATGTGCAGGATGGATTTAGGGGACATAGGACTGGAGGCTGTTGGATTGATTCAGGTAAGAGAAGACAAGGGTCTCACCAGGGGAGGTGAAAGGACAGGTTGGAGCCAAGGAGCAGCCTGTTCTTAGCTTCCTCTTCCTCCCATTCTGCCTGGCGTCTTTCACTCGGCCCTGGAGGGTCTCAGTCATCCCATGGTATCTTGGTCTCTCCCATCTAGAAGCAAAGCCTGGAGTTTTCAGGAGGGCTGGGAGGAGAGAGCAATGCTCAGCCCACGGGGACAGCCTCCCTTTCTCTGACATTTAGGAAATAGGGCTTGTTCATTTAGTGCATGGAGCTAAGCCTTATTGCTTTTCTTGCAGGGACTAGTTTGATCACCAAAGGTACAGGGGGGTGTCACATGGGGATAGGAAGAGTGTCATTTGGCCATTGGGGTACCTGGAATCAGAGCAGGCACACACTCTGCTCTAACAGCTGCAGGTGGTTAGAGCAGAGTGTGTGCCTGCTGGGCCACCTGAGGGGGCTGTGTGCTCTCATCTCTCCTGCCGTCTTCCTGCCTCCCTCCTCCCCACCAGCCTGGGGAAGCCTACTGGGGACTCTAGGCAGGCTTTAAAGTGGAGCTGTTGGGAAGCACTGAGACACATCAATGCAGGTGATTTTGGAAGGATTTCAGCCCTGGGGTTGGGTAGGAGGTGACAGGGGGTGTTCTCTGCCTCCTGCCACTGCATCTTCAGTCACAGTTGTACTTTGCCTGGATCAATAGACAGAGTCATGTTGCCCTGTGACAGTGGCACCTCTGAGGTGGCTGCATTTCAGGTTTCCAGGAGACCCTGAATCCTTCAGATGCCATTTGTTTCAGGCAGCTCAGGGTGTCTGAAGACAGATTCAAGCATGCCACCACTTCCTAACTTGTGAAAAGCTATTCAAGTTCGTGTCTTGAGCCTCAGTTTCCTTATCCATGAAAGAAGGCAGATAATGGTCCCTCCATAGAAGGTTTTGTGAAAAAAATGGACTCATGCATTAAGAGCTTTGTCAGTCCTCCCATTAACACTGAAAGTAGGGATGTGTCACTCATTTACAACCCCCCCAGTGCCCAGCACAATGCCAAGCAAACTCAAATGTTTGCTGATTGAATACATGAACAAATCAGATGCAGTGAAATCAAGGGATCAGAGGAAAACCTGAAGAATACAGAATTATTAATAATTGGTTCAACCATGAAAAAAATTAATTTCCACATCCCCCCCCCATATCCACCCACATTTAGGTAAAAAGGAAATGTGCTAGCATTTATGATGAAATATTTAAAAATGACCAGTAACTGAAGAACATTGTCTTCCAACATTGCTCGTTTCACAGTATTGGGGATGGAACCCAGAGCCTCATGACCAGTAGGCAAGCAGTCTACCCCTGAGCTACATCCCAAGCCCCAGCATTTCCTTTTTTATCAACTCTCTGCAGCCATTTTGCCACCAGACATTTTTTTCTGTTGGAACTGTGAAGAATTGTAGGCTATCACTTTATACGATGCATCCATTATTGATACATTCTATGGAAAAGAACTCTATCACCACTAGGAAACGGACGTAGTTAATCTCCTAGACTGGAAAATGCTATAATGCCTGTCGGAAACAAATGCTCTTCCCCCCGAAGCTGCTTTGTTTCCTACTGTCCTGTTTCTATGCCACAGAGGAGAACTGACTTCGAAGTCAGATTATTCTAGTTTTAATCCTGGTTCCACTACTTTCTGGGCACTTGACCTTGGCTTAGCTGTATAACCTGCCTGGGTCTCAGTTTCTGTATCTGTGCAATGGAGCTGGGGGGTAACAGTGACCAGGTGCTTGCAGAACTCCATTAGAAGGAGTGTCAGTGACCAAGAGCCACAGCTGCCGCTGTGAAATCTGTTGTTGGAACTGGGTGTGGTGGCATATGCCTGTAGTCCCAGCAATGGGGAGGATGAGGCAGGAGGATCACAAGCTTGAGGACAGCCTCCCCCATTTAGTAATATACTGTTTCAAATTAAAAAATAAAAAAGGCTGGGGGTATAGCTTGGTGATAGAGCACACCTTGGTTCAATCCCTAGTACCACATGCGTGCTCACACACACACACACACACACACGAGAGAACGAGAGTGAGAGAGGAAATCCATGACTGAGATTGCATGGCAAGTGCTTTTCCTGTGGATCCCACAGGCTGCGTGTGCAAGGATGCCCTGGTGGGATTATTCCTGGGAGACCCAGTGCTCCTCTGAGGGCTGACTTTGGCTCAAGAACTCCTTGACATCATTGTGAACCTTCTTTAGGCTTCAGGTGATGCAGGATGCTTACATTCCTCCCTCCTCCTCTTTCTTCACTCAGGGGCAGACTGACTGACTCAGTATTTGATGATCCTCCTGGCCTCCTCAACTCCCTCTCATTTTCTCACACACAGACATTTCCCATAATAAAATCTATCCACATTTAATCCCTTCTCCACATCTGCTTCTGGGAGGACACAGTGTGATAATCCTTCATTGTGAGTTCAAAGGCAACTATGTAAGCAAAGCGTTTATCAGAGTGACAGGCACAGGTAAGTGCTCACTATGTGGGAGAGGCTCCTGCCACCTCAGCAACCATCACCACTATTGACTTCATCTGTCTAATTTTGCTTCTTCACTTGGCACCATGCACAGAGACCTCCAGAGGCTCATCCCAGATCACAGGACAGTTTTGTTAGTGTGAGAACAACCATGGTTTCTGAGGAGAAGAAAAGGACTAATCAAAACACCCTTTGGATGTTCTTCCAATTTAAGGAGTTTATCCAGATTCCTCTTCAGCCATCAAAGCATGCACTCATATATGCTAAAGAGACTAACTCCATTTTTAGTCAAATGCACAAAAGGTTTTGCAACATCCCTGCCCGTAGTCCTGACTTCTACAAATATGCTCCAATCAGTAAACCAGGGTAGTTCATTTGCTGTTTGTGACAACCCTCAGGTTAAAAACAAGAAAACTGCGGTTATTATTCACAATGCACAGATAAGCAAACAGAGAAGCTAAGTGACAGTTTCAAGGTCACCAGTCACTGACAGGTTTGGCATTGAGGCTCTGGTTTTTGCTCCAGTGCTTTGGAAACTCATGAGTTGCTGGGTTTTGTCCAAACTTGCTCCCACGGACATTCTCCTAGCAAGTGAGCACCAGGAACTGGCCTAAAAAGACCTTTCTCAAGCCCAATTCTGCCCAGCTTCAGGGATACTAAAAGCTCTGGAACCATCAGTGATGCAAATCAGTGAAGGGGACTTAGCTCCAACAAGCCTCCAAGCTCAGGCCATCCTTGGTCACCTGATGAGACTTAATCCTAATGTTAGTTACCTGGTACTGTAGCGTGTGTTCCCTAAGTGGACCGTCACCATCCCAAAGCTTGGGGGAACCATGACTTATTTCTGCTATATAAATGCTTGCTATTGAGGGTGGTGGCAATTCTGAGGGGCATTTGTATGTAGTCTGAAGGAATAACTAACAACAATAATAACAGAAAATAAATGTTTGCTGTTTAACATTTGCTTGGCCAGGCACTGTGCCAAGAAGTGGAGATCCAGTGATTAAAAGATGAGCCTTCTCACTCCAAGAAATTCATAGGCTAGTGGGGGAGACACTCAGGCTAAATCTGCCTGGAAGTGTCCAGGAGGACTTCCTGGAGGAGGCAGCTTTGGGCCAACATTGAGGAGGGTGGGGGTTTTCCAGGCAGATGAGGGTGGAGAGGAGGCTCCTGAGAACCTCTGAAGCCGTGTGGGTGTGGTGGTGCGAACAGATCCCTGCTGGGTTTGAGGACCTGCTGTTCAGTGCCGCTGGACTGTCAAGTTGCTTTCCATCTGAAACTTCTCATCGGCATTGTATGTGTGGCTTGGCTGTGCCCACATTCCTTCCTTCACTTATTCAGCCATCATTGATGGGCTGCCCACTGTGTGCCAGGTACCATGCAGGACACTGGGGATTCAGAGGTGAGCGGTGGTCACAGTGCCTGTCTTCACAGAGCTTTCAGTCTAATGAGTAGTCTGGAAAAATGACCAGGCTCCATCAGTAACAGGGCAGTGAGCTCTGAGCAAGGAGGACCTAATCGAGTAGAGGGTGTATTAGTTTCCTGTGGCTGCTATAACAAATTGTCACAACCTTCAGGGCCTCAAAAACACTAATTAATAATAATATGGTTCTGGAAGTCCAAAGTTCAAAATCAATTTCACTTGGCAAGGTGTAAGGATGGTTCTTTTTGGAGGTTCTAGGGGAGAATCTTTTCCTTGGGTTTCCCAGTTTCAGAGGGACCACATCCCTTAGCTTGTGGTCACATCACTCCCACCTCTGCTTCCTTCATGTCTCCTTCTCTGTGATCTTCTTGTGATTATGTTGGGCTCACCATAATCTAGCATCATCTGGTCACCTCAAGATCTTTCATTTATCCACATCTACAGAGTGTCTGTTGCTATGTAAGGTAACAATCACAGGTTCTGGGGCTAGGATGGGGATATCTTGGAGGCTATTCTGCCCGTTGCCACAGAATGGTGGTGATTCTAATTTATATATGGTTCAATCTGAGATCCTAGAGAATTTTGCATTCGTGTTAAACCCCAGGGAAATTTAGCATTGAATGACTTAATTGTAAAGAACAATATACAGTAATAGACTGATGTTCAGCCTAGTTTCCAAAGAGAAAAACTGCATTTGAGGGTCTAGAATGAGAGGCAGATGTTGACAGATTTAGATTCTTCAAGCGGCCAGGCTTATAGCCAGGTGTTAGCAGGATCATTGCTATTTAGAACCAGGAGTGAGATTCTTGCTCTTTGATTCACCTTGACTTCCCTAGTGCAGAGATTGGGCAGTTCAGCCCCCCTGGAGCGGAATCGCTGGCCTCACTTAGGTTTGCCATCTCCTAATGCCTTGTTTACACAACAGCCAGTCTGTACTACCACAGAGGCCATGAAAACAATTAGAATAATAAAGGGAGGACCAAATGGAAGTGCCAGGATGGGTCACTGCTGTACAAGATTTCCACAATGCACGGCAGCACTGTATGTGGGACACTACCCTGAACTCTGCCATTGCAGAAAAGCCACCAGCTTAACATATGTATTTTCAAGGTAATGAAATTGCCCTCACAGAGAACCAGGGACCTTAGAGAATTCCATGTGTTCTAAAAACCAGGGAAAGTTTCCTTTTCAGTGACTTTTTATCATAAGACAATAGAAGCCAAATTCTATTACTAATAGATCAGGAACAGTTATATCTAAGCCATTGCATTTTCTATTAGGAAATACACTTGGTATCTATTTTATTCTTATGATTTTGTCACAAAACTATGTTAATTAACATAAAACATTGCCTTTGTTTCTGCCCCTTGTTCCTGCCACCTGTCTTTTTCTTTGTCTTCAGAAACCCAAACCATCCTTGCTATGTCTGATTTTTGACTCTCCTTCCCTATAGCAAGCCTACCTTATTTTGGTGATGAGGCAGTCTTTTTTTCAGTCATTGATGTTCATCTCTTCTCTGCACTTGCACTTGGATAGAGAAGCTGAGTAGCTTCTCCTGTTTAATTTTCTCCAGTTGAACACTACGCCCCGTTTTCCACTGATGTTGACTTTTGGTGTTTCTTACACATAGTTTGAACAAGGAAGCTAAGGGAGGAGATGAACCATAAATAATGGGGAGGTGGCTTTTCAACTTGGATACTTGTAGAAAAATTCAAGCATTTCAAAATTCAATTAATCCTTTTTTTTTCTTTAAAATTAGGACTCCTGGTGGTATTTTTTAAGATCTCAAAATGGGCACCTAGCCAGTGATCAAATTCCCTACCTGTAGCCTTAGTGAACCAGATTTTAATCCTCATCTTTGAGAGTTGGCTTAAGGACGACATCTGTGCTTTGTTGTTCGTTGTGTTCTTTGTTGTGCTTTGTGTTCATCAACACACTCTTTCCCCTCTCCTCCACCCTCAGTGGCCGTCCCTGCAGCAGCCCCGCCTGTGTGTCAGCCCAAGAGCACCACTAACGGGCACCATCCCCAGCCGGCTCCCGCTCCCCGTCTCTCCATTTCCTCCCGGGCCACGGTGGTAGCCAGAATGGAAGGCACCTCCCAGGGGGGCCTGCAGACCGTCATGAAGTGGAAAACCGTGGTTGCCATCTTTGTGGTCGTGGTAGTCTACCTCGTCACGGGTGGTCTCGTCTTCCGGGCACTGGAGCAGCCCTTTGAGAGCAGCCAGAAGAATACCATCGCCCTGGAGAAGGCAGAATTTCTGCGGGATCACATCTGTGTGAGCCCCCAGGAGCTGGAGACATTGATCCAGGTGAGTAGGGTGGGATGTGGAGCCGCCTCAGGGGAGGACTAGCAGTGTTGATTGTGTCTTTGTGGGTCACTGAGTTTTGCTTTTGGTGGAGATGCTCCTGGGGGTCAGGGAAGGCCTTTCTGGGGGGGTGGGCAATGTTTGGGTTGATACCAGAGAGTGACACCTTGGGACAATGCACGGCAAGAGGGACCACAAGTGCAAGGGCCCTGATGTGGGAGTGGGCTGTGCCCTGCATCACCTGGCTTTGGATCTGGTGGCCAGAGGCAGCAGCAGGAGAAAGGGCTTTGGACTTTCCAATTCAAGTCCACTGATAGATGTTGATGAATGTCGTGGATCTGAACTCTGAGAAGTGCCGGGTTGGAAGGGTGCCCTAGAAGCCAAAGAAAGGAGAATTTTAAACAAGTAGAGATGCATTAACCTCTCCAAGGTTAGTGAGGGTGAGGTGGAGAGAAGGCCCCCAGGTGTGTGGGTGAGGGAGCTGTTGCAGGCTTGGGAGTCATTTTAGTGTTTTCTGGGCAATGAAATAATAAGGACCAGAGTCACAGTAATTGTCAAGCTTGCTGTTTCTGGACATATTTGGTGAGTTAGGCACTGTGCTAATGTGTTTACGTACCCTGGGTATTAATGAGAAGAGATTCTGAGAACACGGAGACAGAGAACTTGGGATGGAACGGGCTGGGATGGGCTTGGCAGGGTTGGCTGTGGAAGTGAAGGGCCAAGGATCACCCAGGGTGGTGAGGTGGGGAAGATTGGAGCAGGGGGCTTGAGAAGTCTGGAGGGCTCTGTCTTGGGGGTGACATTAAGGTTTCCTTTTTTAGACACCCTCCTGAACCATCAAGAGGGAGATGGTGGAAGGTGGTGACTTTCATGGAAGCAGGGGATGGTCTCATCCTTCTGGGGCTTCTAAGGTTTGGAAGGCAGGGAGATGGAAAAGACGGCTTCTACAGTTCTTGGGTCTGGGGTCACCTGCATTAAATACTAATGGCTGCTACAGCCCAGAATTGTGTAGGATCAACAAGTCTGGGCTGGCTCACAATTTATGAGGCAGGGGAATTTGTATGCTACCATGACCTGGCCCCTTCATAGTCATATTCATATTTTTAAAATTAGTCTTTATTTTTGGTACCAGAGATTGAACCCAGGAGCATTTAACCACTGAGCCACATCCCTAGCTCTTTTTATATTTTATTCTGAGACAGGGTCTCACTAAATTACTTAGGACCTTGCTAAATTGCTGAGGCTGGCTTTGAATTTGAAATCTTCCTACCTCAGCCTTCCAAGGTTGCTGGGATTATAGGTGTGCACCACCGTGACCGGCTTAAGTTCGTTTTGATAATCTGACTTGCCTCTTTAATAAACAGAACTATAAATCCTCCCACCCCAGGTATAAATAGGGTTGTATAACTCTGCATTGCTTTGCATTTGATTGCTGCCCAATAGGCAAATGCTTTTGGAGGTATCAGAATACATCTCTAACACTGGTGATATTGCTGAGCTTATTCATGCATTTACTGATTATTTCAGTATTATTTATTACTCATTCCTTGACCCTGCCCTTTTTGAAGGAGCTCAGAGGCCAGAGTGAAGGACAGTAGGGTGGAGTGTGGAGGTCCTAATTCTGGTTGCTGCCACTGAGACCTGTCCCCTGTTTTTCATTTTTTTCCTGGATTATTTGGTTTTATTCTAAAATTTATTTTTCAATGGATATATACAAACTGTATTAATTTATGGTGTACCTTGTAATATCTTGACGTGTAAATTGTGTAATGTTCAGAACAGGGTCAGCGTATCTATCTGCTCAAACATTTGTTATTCTTTGTGATAAAAACACTCAAAATCTTTTCTTCTAGCTTTTTAAGAAAGGCACAGAACATTATTATCATCTGTAGACATGCTGTTGTGCAATAGAACACCATAAAATCTTCTCATCCAGCTAGCTATACCTTAGGACCCTTAATCTACTTCCCCTTATCCTACCCTCCCTTCTCTCTCCAGCCTCTGGTACACCAGCCACAATTCTACTCAATTTCTATGAGACACTGACTTTTTTAGATTTTACATATGAGTGAGTCCCAGTATTTTTTAAACGACACACTACCATAATTCAAATCACGCAGATGTGGTTATACTCTCAATGATTAGAAATTTTTATTTACACGTATTAAGTGTGCTTACCAGTGGGGTTCAGTGTGATAGTTCCACACATGCATGTGGCATACATGATCCCCCTTACCCCATCTCTCCCTTTCCAATCTGTGGTAACCACTATTCTGCTTTTGAGTTGTTTTTCAGTTTGCACATAATGAGAGAATCTGTGGTATTTGTCTTTCTGTATCTTTTTTATTTTACTTAACATGATTTCCTCTAGTTCCATGCATTATGCCACAAATGACAGGATGTTATTCTTCTTTGTGGCTAAACAATACTCCATTGCATGTATGTGTGTGCATATATTCATCACATATATAAATATATACATATGTATCAATATCACATATATAAATATATATGCATATAAATACATATGATATATAAGTATATAAATATATGTATACATATATCACATGATATAGACATATATGTATACATATAAACATATATATGACTGTACATTATATCATGTATGTGATATATCCCATTTTCTGTATCCATTCATCTGTTGGTGGGAATTTTGATTCTGTATTTAGCTATTGTGAAAAGTAAGTGCTATGTGGGGATGCAGAGATGTCTTTGGTATGCTGATTTCAATTCCATTGGATCTCTGCTCAGAATGGAATAGGTGGATCAGATGGTACATCTGTTTTTAGTTTTTTGAGGAACTTCCATACTGATTTCCATAATGGCTATAGTGATTTACATTCCCACCAACAGTATAGAATAGTCCCTTTTCCTCCACATTCTTGCCAGCATTTTTAAAATAATAACCGTTCTAACTGGATTGAGATGGTATCTCATTGTAGTTTTGCTTCTTATTTCCCTGGTGGCTAATGATATTCAGCATTTTCTCATATGTTTGTTGGCTATTTGTATCTTTTCTTTTGAGAAGTGTTTATTCATATCATTAGCCCATTTTTTAATTGGATTACTTGTTTTGGTAAGTGTTTTTGAGTTCTTATATATTAATTCTCTGTTAGATGAATAACTGGCAGATATTTTCTCCCATTCTGTTGGTTGACTCTTTACTCTGTTGATTGTTTCCTTTGCTGTGCAGAAGCTTTTTAATTGGATGTAATCCCTTTTTGTTAATTCTTACTTTGATTTCCTGAGCTAACAGAGTTTAATCCAGAAAATCATTGCCTATAACAATATCTTTTTTTTTCAATTTCAAAAGGTTACCTATTAGAGGATTTTATGTATGTATGTATGTATGTATGCATGTATTTATTTATTTAGTGATTTTTAAAAAAAAATTTTAATTAGTTTATTTAGTTGCATTTCAAGTCATAGTACATATATAGAGCTCAGTTTTTCCAATTCTCTGGTTGCAAACCAGATAAAGTCACACCATTTATGTCTGCACCAAGGGTAGTGATACATGCATCAAGGGTAGTGATGACCCTCTCAATCAACCATATTTACTGTACCCATTCCCCTTTCCCTCTCCCACCTCCCCGCTGCCACATCTAGAGTTCCTCCATTTCTCCTATGTTCCCCATTCCCATCCTGCTTATGTATCAGCATCCACTAATCAGAGAGAACATTTGGCATTTGGTTTTTTGGGATTGGCTTACTTCACTTAGCATGTTCTCCAATTTCATCCATTTACCTGCAAATGCCATAATTTTATTCTCTTTTATTGCTGAATAATATTCCATTGTGTATATGTACCACAGTTTCTTTATGCATTCATCTATTGTAGGGCATCTGGGTTGTTTCCACAGTTTTGCAATTGTGAATTGTGCTGCTATAAACATTGAAGTGGCTGCTTTACTGTAGTGTGCTGTTTTTAAGTCTTTAGGGTATAGGCCAAGGAGTGGGATAGCTGGGTCAAATGGTGGTTCCATTCCAAGTTTTTTAAGAAATCTCCATACTGCTTTCCAGATTGGTTGCACCAGTTTGCAAT
>PVHX01005072.1:0-65686 GCA_004024805.1 Geosciurus inauris | reverse complement strand
ACCACATCCTCACCAGCACTTTGTTTTCTTCTAGTAGTGTCAGAGTTGCTGGTCTCTTACGTTTAGGTGTCTGATCCATCTTGAGTTGCATTTTGTACAGGGTGAGAGATAGGGGTGACTTCATGTGAATATCCAGTTTTCCCAGCCCCATTTATTGAAAGGGCTGTCTTTTGTCCAATGTATGTTTTTGGTGCCATTGTCGAGAATCAGTTGGCCATAGATATGTGGGTTTATTTCTGAGATCTCTACTCTGAAATCCACTCTGAAATGATGAGTGTGTACCCATTGGTCTACCTGTCTGTTTTTATGCCAGTACCATGCTATTGATACTATTCTGAACTATGTCCTGCTTTTCTTGGTACCATGGATTGAACCCAACCACTGAGCCTCATCTCCAGCCTATTTTTTATTTTTTTATTTTGAGACAGGATCTTGCTAAGTTGCTCAGGGCCTTGCTAAGTTGCTGAGGCTGGCTTTGAACTTGCCATCCTCCTGCCTCAGCCTCCCAAGCTCCTGGGATTATAGGTGTACACCACTGAGTCTGGCTTGAACTATCTTAAAATCAGGCATTGTTCTTTTTGCTCAGGATTGCTTTGGTTATTCAGGATCTTTTTTTTTTTTTTTAATATGAATTGTAGGATTGTTTTTTATAGGTTTTGTGAAGACTGTCATTGGTGTTTTGATAGGGATTGCATTGAAATTTTGTTGCCTGTTTTGACCTCAAAGAATCCTCTGAAATGATGAGTGTATACCCAAGTACATGTGTGTGCACTTTAATTTTATAACAAAGAAAGTGGCTTCATTAGGCACTTGTGGTGAGTGGGGTACTTACACACACTATCTCATTTAATCTCCCTATGATGCTTTAAGTTGGTGGTATTATCCCTATTTTAGAAGTAAGGAAATTTATAGTACAAGAGGTTGAGTAACTTTTTAACCTCCAAAGTGGCAGAGCTGGGATTGGAAGCAGAGTCTGTTTGACACTACACTGCCTGGTCCATTTAGCCCATAAGCCCTTTATGTAGATCTTGCTTTATAAAATGCTCAACCCTCTCTTAAACTTTTGTTTCATGTTTAACACTTACCAGAATTTTAGTGATCAAAAATCATTGGTGTTCCTTGTTCCCTAACAGGAAGGATTTCTTGATTTTCCTCTGTTCCCTGAGTGTTTGTCCTGGGCCTGGGATAATTTCAGATCTCCACTACTATAATTTAACGGTTTACCTTGTTTTATTTCTCCCAATATAGGTTAAACAGGTTTAGTTGCTGAATCTGTATCACTAAGGAACCAAAACAGTTAGTATTTGCCCTTGTGTTCACACTTATGGATCAGGAGAACATTCTCACCCTTTATGACTGAGCACTATGTATAGTGACCTGAGAAATGGTATTTAAAAATTGTCTATATATTTGGAAGGATTTCAGTGTGTTGTGGTCTAAGCTGCAAAGAAATAGTATCACTGTATCTTAGCAGAGTCTGAAAGGAGTGACTGGTGGGTAGAAAATGAGATAGATGATATTTATTTGATCATGTCTCTTGTCTTGCACTGAGTGAAACCACTGTAGAGCTAAGCTGGATAGTATGATTCATATTATTAATAACAAGAACAGAGTAGCCAGAACAGCACGATCCCCACAAAATGCCTGGATAGCTGAGAAGAGCCATGGCTAGTGAGTAATTTTCTGACAAATTAAACCACTTTATGGGGTACCTTGGGACTCCAGAGGAGACTGATGGCTCACTGTCCCTGAGAGGTGAAAAAAGATAGCTGTCATGGAGGAGAGGGCTACATTCATTCATTTATCCACTCACATATTCATTCTTTGAACTGCTGTTGGACTCCTGTTCTGGATGCTGGGGATAGACAAGATGAGAGGCAACACACTTTGAGCTGGTTGTTTACTCACCTTTCTGTGCTCCAGTTTCATCGCTGATAAAATATGAAAACCCCTCCCCTCTGGGTATTGGAGGAGAACATCCATCATTCACGAGAAGGGCTTTGAACTGTGGTTGGCACTCGGTGAGCACTCAAAACGGGTACCTGTCACTGCTGCAGCCACAGCTCTAGCTCACTGGTCGAGGAACTTCAAGTTTCAAGCAGCAGTTCTCACAGGGTTGAGTCGGTGGGTGGTGGATTTGCTTCCAGGGGGCATCCGACAGTCTCTGGGACATTTTTGGTTGTCACACTGAGCAGTGACTACTGGCCTCTAGAGAATAGAGGTCAGGGATGCTGCCAAATATCCTACAATGCACAGCATGCTCCCCGCCCCCAAACAATAATTGGATCCAGCATGTTAATAGGTTGAGAAGCCCCTGGAGGAAGAGGCATGTCAGTCAGTAATTAAACTTATTGAAATAGTTATTTGAAATATGTGAAAGAATAGGAGCCCCAGTGAGGCAATTAGAGGTCAAGGGATATTTTGTGGCTGTTTATCCCATTTAGTCCCTACATCTATCCCATGAAGGGGGTCTTTGGTGCCCATTTACAGATGAGGAAATGGGGCAGCCGAAGGTAAAGTTACATGTTCAAGGTTAGTACGTAGAGGATCCAGGATTCGCTGCCAGGCGGTCTGACCCCACAGCCCCAGTCTGAACCACTGCATGTTTGAAGAGAAACATGAGCTATGGAAGGGGGTTTGTTAGATAGTCCATGGCTACAGGGCATCCCAGGGCCTTTCATGTGGCCCCTTGCAGTGGTCAGTGTGGCTTGAGCTGAGAGGGATGGGAAGAGGGGGAGGATGAAGGGATGAATCTGGGATGGGGATGGGGTCAGATTTGGAAGGTGCTTTGAGAGGCCTGCTGCAGAGTTCGGGGTTTCTGTTGTGGAAAGTGGAGAATCACAGAAGCATTCACGTAAGATGGTGACAAGATGGGAATTCCTACTGGAAAAAGAAACCTTTTTGCAATGAGGAAGTTGAGTTAGAGGATGGAGCTATTGCAAGAAGGAACACTGCTTAGAAGAATATTGCAACCTCTTAGGTGGGCAAGGCTAAAAGACAGAGGAGGAAAACTTGAAGGTAACTTATTCCGCATTCAGCAAAGACTTCTCGAGTGCCTGCTATGAGCTCCATACCCCTGTCTGTTCAGGCAGAGGCCAAGGAGGCCATGCATACCTTGCCATAAGCACCAGACTCTGGGGTTAACCTTCTCATGTTAAATTCTTTCCACTTATGGCTGCGTTACTTGGGCAAGTGTCACGCCACTCCTGGCCTTGGCATCCCTTTTTAATGTAAAGTGGAGATTGCGATAATAGACCTTCCTGTGAGGGTGGCCCGACGTGGTAAGGAGGCAAGGATGGAAGGAAATAGTTCAGTAATCTTTAGCTGCTGTTCCTACTACTACATACTGGTTAAGAAACAAAGAAAATAAGAAACCAGAAATCTAAATTATGTGCATTCTGGAGTTCTGCTAAAGGAAAAAAAAAAAAAAAAAAGGCTCCTGAAATGCCCTTTGGGACTTCAAATTCTTAGTTTTGTAATTGCCCAGATTTTGCTTGTCCTGTTCAAGTACAAAGTTCCCTTCATAGAAGTTGCCCCCAGTGCTGGCCTGACTGCTTACACCAAGTTACTCTGTCCCTGTGACTGGAGCCTGATAGCAGCTTAACTCCAAGAGGATCTTCTATATAGAGTCAGGCTTCTTTCCCATAAACTCTTCTGGAAGGAGATACTAATCCAATTCTACTAGGTTGTGTTTGGCGTCCTAGGAGGTTACTTAACTTGAGTTGGGGCTCAGTGTTCAGCCCCTCACAGAAGATCCACCCATCACTAGAATCTTACAAGGGAGGCTTCCTAGGGAGCTGCTGGAATTATAAAGAGTGGCCATCACATAGTGGTCTGCTTTCTTCTGGGCACCGTCTTAGGGCCTCTGTCCTTTAACTCATTTAGCCTTCAGATAATTGCTATCTTCATTCTTATTCTGTTTCAGCAAAGAATAAATACATTTTAAGAAGTTAAGTAACTTGTCCAAGGCCACAGAGCCAGTGAGTGGGTAGACTGGGTTTTGAGCCTTGGGAAGTCCGGCTCCAGAGCCTATCTGCAGCCATGGTGAGTGTTGCCTGTGCTTCTTCTGAAAGGTTTTACTCCAGAGAAAAAGACTGGAGGGAGAATGAGAAGTGACCTGGGAAACCTGGACTGTCTGACATGGTGCTCTAGCTCTGCAAGTGAGGACCACTGCTCTTTCAAAGAGGGGAAAGAACATGAGCCTTAGAGTCAGATGGATGGCACCTCAGCCCACTGAACCTGAGGCTCCCCTAATATTTAGGGGACTGGATAGCCCTTCTCATTGGGATTGCTGGGAAGAGTGAATGTGACAAAGTGCCAGGCACAGTGCCTCGAATGTTCTGGAATACTCTTTTCTTCCCCCATCTTCTCAGAGTGAATTGCAGGGAATGCAACTGAAGAGACAAATTATCTTACCTGGATAATTTGCATTTGTTTGATTATGAAATATAGTACATTAAATACATTAAATGTGTTTTTGAAGTCACAGTTTTCATGAACTTGACTTGACAGTCACTCTCTCCTGAGAACTTCTTTATCTCCATGCTCTCGAGCATCACAATTGCCTATCTTCCTATTCCAGTACGGTCATCTGAGCAGCTTGGTGCTGCTGGCCTTGGAGAGAGTCATGAAGCACTCATCTTCTGTAATCTTCAAAGAATAGCATCATGAAGAGTCTTTGCTGGCGATGGGAAAGGAAGGATGCTGAAGCCTTCATGGTGTTGATTTGTAGCAGTCATTTTTCAGAAGGTGCCTTCTCAGATGTTTTTGGACTTTGAATGTTGTCCATGGAGCTTTGTGGCCACCTGGCTGCTGTTCTTCCTGATAGTAGGAACACCTTGAAGGAGGGCGTTTCATGGGAGTTGGTTTATTGTTGGATGAGGTACCCACCACGGAGAAAATGGAATTTTCCATTCCGAGTGTCTGGATGTGATCCCATAACAGTGAGCAGGTCACCTCACCACCTAAAATGCTGACTTCCCTGGCTGACTTCAATCCTTGCCTCAGGAAAGTTACTAACTCTCTTAGAACTCTCTTGTCCTTAAAATGAGCACCTTCTGCTCATGATAGTCTCTTTTTCTGAAGAAAGTCTGGAAGATTTCATCTGCTTGGCATGGCTTGGTCTGGACTTCCCTGGAGTATGAGCCTTTGGGGGAGATGTCTCTTCTCATCTTGCTTTGTCTACCCTTCCCTGACTGGCTCAGTGACACATTATGTTGGTGAACAGGAGCTATGTCTTTGTTTTTCACTTATGACCTCTAAGTGATTTTTATCCTTTCCAAATGCAGTGTTGGGTACTTTGCTCAGTGCTTGGGTCTTAGGCTGTGTTTAATGCATACTGTTTGGTACCATTAATTAAGCACTGAGTGTGTAGGCTGGGTGGTAGGTAGTTTGTATATATTACTGAGTCTCATGCGACTCTCCCTGTTGCCCCAATAGGTGGCCACATTTACTGCCCCATTTTACAGAGGGTAAAGTTATCATGCCTTCTAGTGTCAAAAGTAGGACTTGAACCTGGATTTCTCCAGGGCTCATGCTCTGTTAATTAGATTCTCTCCTTGGCCAGACACCATGGGACTATGGAGTGTGTACCGGATCAAGGCAAATTCCTCCTCACTAGGGAAAATCCACTTCCCCATTGGGAAGCTCCCCTGTGGGGGCTGGTGCTTGCCTTTTTACATGGAGCTTCTTCTTTCCTCCTCCCTGCTAGATTTGTAGCCTTTCTGACATAAAGAGGGTATCCATGGACACCCTGGTGCTGGATTGTTGGTCTCTGGCACACTGACTCATTTCCAACTTCACCATGTTTGAGGAGGATTTGATTTAAGAGATGGACAGATGCATGAGAAGACTGAGTTCCATGCTGAGGTCCTGGGTGTGGACATTAGAGGACATGGTATCCAGTCTGTGGATATAGAGAGGGCTAGAGATCGTGAACTGCCAAACCTTTGTTTCTAGGAGCAGATGCTGGATAATTTGCACAATCCTTGAACATTTCCCAAGGCTGTAGCATTTACCATTCTCTTCTGCCAAGACTCATATCTCTATCTCACTCATTCATTAATATATTCATTTGATGAATTTATCGGTTGTTTACTATTTTTTAGACACAGGTTCTGGGGTGTAATGTGAATAAAAGACAGATGAGGTCCTTGTCCTCTTGGAGTTTACAACTAAGATGACTGAATATACAGTTTTTGTGGTTCTAAGGTAATTGTTAATAGTACCCATTATTTTTTCAAAATCATCCTGGCTTCAAAAATAAGTTACATTTGTAGGTTATGGGAAAAAGCAAACCTTGTGCATACGATCACACGAATGTGTGAATAAAACCAGGATGAAAGCTGTGAAGGAGAGGGGGCTAGAACCACGGGACACCTGAGCAGGACAACTGACTCAGTAGGACAGGAATCCCAGGCAGGGGGACCTGAATGTCAACAGACAGGGGCCAGACTGCAGGGGCTGATTTTGGATTTTATCCTAAGAATCTACAGTAGTTTCAAGCCTCGGGGTGAAATGATCTTGTTAATGAGTACGTCACCATTTTGATCCTTATATATATAAACCCAGGGTATAGCAGTGGTGGCTACAGCTGTTTTTAAGTTATTTATTTCATTCATTTGTTTAACAACCAAACATTTATGGGACGCCATAGTTGGCACTCTGATGAGAGTTTTGGTCTGGATTTCTAAACTGGTTTGTCCTCAGTGGAGCTGAAACTCAGCTCCTGAGGGCACCCTTCATGGGTCCTCCATGTTGGGTGGTGCTCCACTTGACCCCACAGATTAGACATTCATATTTGCCACTACATTTATTAAGACTCTATTGGACGATCTTCACTTTTCTCATTTGCCTTCCCCCATGACTGTAGCTCTCCGTGTTGTATTAATGTATCCCACAGGCCTAGCCCAGTGGTGAGTCGATGGAAGATGCTTAAGTTTTGAGGAATGAAGAAATGGTGCTTTTTATATCTGTTTTGGAGATCGAGAGCCCTTTCACAGGGGTGAAGCAGAAAATTCTTTTGTTTCTATGGAATGGAAATGTCTTTTCTTTTTGGACTGGTTGTCAATAGTACTTCCCTCAAAAGTTTTTGTCTTCTTTATGCATGAGCAGATTCTCTTTGGGGGTATTTATAACCCCCCAAACTTAATATATTTAGGAATGTGGGATTTTAAGGAAAGCAGTCTGTCAGAGGCGTGGCACCTGAGATGGTCATGCATCAGGCCACGGGAATCTTAGCTGTGGATTCCACAGTGCCCGTTTTCTGTCCCAGGCTGCCTCTCTTCCAAGCAGCTTTTTGTCCAGGGAGTTTAGGCAAGATCTCAGGCAGCAGGTGACCTCTGGTGAATGCAGGTCTGGGTTCTTACTGCTCAAAGACACAGCTCTGAGGGTGCTGGCTGTTGCCTTGAAGTTAGAGGTGCTGTTTGTCAGTGAATCAATCATGCAGAAGATTGTTCAGTGTTTGCAGGATTAGGCCTGTAGCCTCTGGCCTGCCCCTACAGGCCTCCACTTCATTATTATTATTGTTTTTATCCCCAGGGTTGTTGACTCCATCACTCTTTAGTGAAGAAGATTTAAAGCTTTTAAACCAGAGATAAAAGAACGAATGGAAATTGGCACGCCACTGGAAAATGAATTTGCAAATGAGAATTCACTGTTCCAAACAATAAAACCCAAAAAACTCCCACAAAAATAAAACTAAACCTCAGAAATGAATGGTACTGAGTGCACATTTCTATACAAATTTGCAGATGTTTGCTCTCATTTAAAGTATTGCTGTATGCGATGAAATAACAAGATTTTGTTGGTGGGTGACTTGTATAACTATTCTCATTACTTATGATCAAATGTATTCATTGAGATAATTAAAATTTACTTGATACCTGTCATGAAGCTGGGGCCATATTATGCTCTAGTGATGACAAAAAAAATAGCAAAAAATGCAAGATGTTATCACCCTGTCCTTAAGGAGCTTGCAGTAGAGCATCGACTGTATCACTAGCTAACATTGCAGTGTTTACTGCTCTATGTGCTCTATGTACAGTTGCTCACTTAATCATTACAATGAGTTCCTTTAAGACAGGAGTAAGGAATCAAGGAACAGAGAAATTAAATAACTTGCCGAAGCTTCAGTGAGAGGTGGAATGGAGACCTGGACAAGGCAGTCTGGCTGTGGATCTGTGCTTTTTACCCATGATGCTTCTCTCCTTGTTTGGGAAGACTGACTTGGCTTGCATGGAGTCCACTGTGAGTGGAGTATAGAGAGTGATGATTGCTTACTGGCTGTCCCCTTGAGGGATGTGCCTTTGTGTCTTACCATAAGGTATTGAAGCTGGCTCAACATCTTCTATTTAAAACCAAAGTACATGAGTTATCTTTCAGTCTGCAATTTAGGGCAGCTTATCAGTCTATATGGAGAACATTTATTTTCCCTTCCTTCTTGATAGAAATGGGGAGAGATGAAAAGCTTGTTGGTGCCGGTTAACTGACTTCGTAAGTGAGAATTTTACTCTTTGTTTTGAAATGGGGACAAAATTCTGATTTTTCTCTATTGTTCTAGAAGGTGACATAATAGATGAACTTCAGAAAAATGTTTACAAGCTGGACAGAGGGCTATTTGTGGGAGACAGGAGAAGGGTAGTGTTAAAAGAGAGGAATTTAACCAGTCTCAGCACTGTCACTTACTAACTATAACCTTGGGCAAATTTCTTCTGTTTCCTGTTGTCTCATTTATAAAATGAGAATAGTAATAAGATGTATTATTATAGCGTTTTTTAATGATGAATGAACAAGATAAAAAGATTCTAGCAATAAGAAGATTGTAGGTGCTGGTGGTATGGTTATTGTTATGGGTATTTTATAACATTTTTTTCTAGGTCTCTGGAATTGTCTCCACTTCCTCATCTGTCCCCTTACCAAACTATGCTTTCAGACAAAGGCTGGTAGTAGGTGCTGACACTCATTCTGTAAGGGGGAGACAGAAACAGGACATGAAATATTAATTTGAGATTAATGTTGAACACTTAAGTTATAAGGAGTCCTAAGTAAACAGCTACAAGAAAACCAAGATAGTAGGAGCATCTCTTTTTTATGACATTACTAGTGATCTGTTAACTTTCAGGACCTCTCCAATGCAGTGACTGTAGAAGGAATAATAATCTCCCATTTAGCTCACATTGCAATGAATCAAAATTCCTATACCTGCTTTTGTAGCCTATTATTTTATTATTATTAATAGAGATTGGATAGATTCATGTGCATTAGGAATAATTTCAGATGCAGAGATAGAGGGGCATAGACATCAAACATTCTCTTTAGGACGAGGGTGATTTTTCAACATCACTTGGGAAATTTGTTATTCGTTCTGTAGAGTTTGAGTCCAAACTGAGATGAAAGGGTGACAGTCTGAAAGTTATTGATTGAATCAGAGCAGATGCATACACTCTTGCTTCCTTAGTGGACTTAATGCTTTCCTTGTGATTTAAAATTCCTCTTATTTTATCCTTCCATATAGTCAAAGAGAAATGATTAATTCTACATGATAAGGCACCATTTGGAAGCTCCCCCAAATGTGGCTTGGTACCCATGACAGTGTTTAGATAGACAAGTCATTAATATACATTCAAGGTGATAATAAATTGAGTTTTGGAACACCCCCTGCACAAGGATGAACTTGGGGTCTCAAGGAAAGCCAGGTAGCCTAAGACCATGTGCTATGGATGCGCAGGGTAGCTCCTCTTGATATCTGCTTATTCTCCAGATCTTCTGCTCATCTGTCCCTTCTGCAGGTGGCCTTCACTTTAGCTTTATAAAAAGATTGTAAAATTCTGAGGAAAGCCTCCTGCCTGGCTCCCTTGGGGGACTCAAGGAAAGGCTAATACTTGCACATAACTGAATACTCAGGGCAGCAGGGAAATAAACACCATCCTAATATTTATCATGGCATTGAAGTTTCCTCTCTCTGCTTTTATGTGAGCATCTCTTTGTTGAAGACTCTGAGGTGAGGTGGCTGTTAGGATGGCCACTTGACTATGGCAGGTCCACTTAGGCCAGCATGGGCCTGACTGCCATATTGTTCATTTACCTAGGTGGAGGGTCGGGAAGTGGGGCTTCCTTTGTGTTCCCCCTTGTCCTCTCACATGTCGTTGAGTGTACACAGGAGTGGAGAGCTGGGTCAGGAGTGTCTGAAATGGGGAAAGAGAAGAACTCAGGGTTGAGAGAAGCTGCCTTTCTAGAGTTTAGCATGGTGATCTTCCGGTTGACAATTCTAGTAGCCCTGCTTGTTAGCTCCTGCCATGAACAGGTGTGTGCTGTGGACCAGGTACTATTCTAAGTCTCGTGTGTCCCGTGAGGACAGTAACAGAACCCATTAACATGGTCACCGTGAGGTATGAGCTCACCTGTGCACTAGTAGGTGCTCTGAAATGATTCCTATAATTGTTATTACCAGATAAGAATGACAAGCCATCACACCCAAAGTCTTACATGCATCTTTAAAATATCCTGACAACAACCCTGGGAGGAAGGTATTAGTCCCTCATTTTATAGATGGGGAAACTGAGGCTGCTCTAAGCTGAGTAACTTGCACAGGGTGGACATTTGTCCCTGTATCCAAGAACTTTCTCTGTTGCAAGAGTAATACCTGAGACATTGCGCTCTCTGCCCTTCTGTACTGAAGCCAAGACATCTTTGTACAGCGCACAGAAGTGCTGACCGGGTGTGGTTCTCTACTTCCTCTCCCTCCTGCTGCTGTTGGAAATGTTCCCATGCAGCCTGGCACTTGGATGTGAAGCTCCCCCTCCCCCAGCACATTCACTTTGTGTCGGTGAAATCTTTTCATGTGGAGTATTTGGGAAGCAGGAGAAAGCAAAAGCAGTCATAGCAAACAAATTAATATTGTGCCTCCACTTTCTCCTGAGGCTTTTCTACCACAGATGAGCAAGGAACGGAAAGAGGTTGCCACCTGTTGTTGGAGTTCTGAATCATTAAGGGCATTTCTGGATTATCATATATGTGGTCCACCATGCCTTTATCAAAGGATCTGTGGCTTTCTTTCTATGCATTAAGAGCTGAAAGTGTGCTTACTTTAAATATGCTTATGAAGCCACACTCACACCCTTGCCCTGCCTCAATCCTGACTCAATATGTCATTCATAAATTCCTTTGCTGACCATGCCCTGTAGGGATGAAGAATGCTGGGGACACAGAGCAACCCCTGTGTCCTCAGATGAGGTCCTTTCTTTTTGTCCTAGTGGTATAAGCTAATTAGCAAAATGCATCCTGGGTTATACTTGTGCTATGACAATGACCTACCTTTTAGTCTGCAAGTGACCTGGTTTGGGCAGCAAATCCAGTGGTTACATTGGCCCTTGGTGCCCACACATGTGGCACTGGTCCCTTGTATTCCTTGGCTAATCTGAGACAAACTGAGTGACTATCACTCCAGTTTTGTTTGTCTTTCTTTCTGGTGCCCCATAAAAGGACGCAGAGAAATGGATGATCTCACTGAGTACACAGATCATAGGAGAAAAGCCCCAGACAGTTAGTGGTCCCATGTGGGCCATCATTTATCCCAGGGCAATGTGAACACTCATGATGGTGTCTTGTGCTGTCTGGAGAAGTGATTTATGCAGCCAGCATCGCCTCGTGGGAGGAACCTGGGAGGGGTCCTGTGAGGGAGAGAGTCACCTCCCCCTCCTTTCTCCCTTCCCATCAGCCTCAGAACTGGCTGACTCTGTGAGAGGTTGCAATTTCTCTTTTATACTTTCAAGGTGTTCTTAATGCAGGGTATGGGGGAGGAGGAAGGAAGCAGAGAAGAGAGAGAGAAAGATTTTTCTAGATTTGCCCTTCAAGTTGGTTCCCCACTTGATAAAAAAAAAAGTTACACACGTACATTTAGGGGGTTACTTTTGTGTTTGTCTGATTTTACCAAAAAGAAAAATGTTTTCCTCTCACACCTCTGGGAAGATGTATGCTGATATTTATTACTTTAGTTTGTTCATTCATTTATTATTACCTTAAACTTTCTATTCACTCCTCAACGCTAGGCCACTGGGTGTTGCTGGAAATTTCAACTTAGAGACTAGAAAGGAAATTCAAGAAGAGATAGAATTAAAATGTAAAGTAATGCCTTCTTATCTATAGCCAGCTATCTATCCATCCATCCATCTCTCCATCCATCCATTTATCTTACCTTGGTGCTCATGAGACCTCTCTGAACTTGACAGTGGTTGAACTTGTTGGTGAACAGCTGATGCTCATTGGACCTGAGATCATGACCTGAATTGATGCTGATGTTGGTTGAACCTCTACCCTTAACCTCTTTTGAGCTCAACTGTACACAACTCGGCTGAGTCATTTCATTATCTGTATGCTCAGACATTCCTAATGAGCTGGCTTATCTTCACTTTGCAGCTCAAATGGAGAGATTAAAAGCATTAAAGCAAAGGCATTTAGTTTTAGAATGTTTTAGTTGAGCTCAAATATTAAGATCATTGACAAATACTTTAGAAAATTTGTAGAAGTTAGAACTATGAACTCATTTAGAATTATACTTATTGAGTTATACGTGATTCTCCTACTATACATGTATAAGTATTTAAATGCTAGAAGGATTTAACTTTTTTTTTTTAGTTTTAGATGAACACAATACATTTATTTATTTTATGTGATGCTGAGGATCGAACCCAGTGCCTCACATGTGCTAGGCAAGAGCTCTACCACTGAGCTACAACCCCAGCCCCTAGAAGGATTTTTAACCTTTTCATTATAAAGAAGTGACAGTTGAGGAGACAGTGTTTACCCTGATTTGAACATTGCAAAATTTATCACATCTATCAAAACCTCACATAGTATCTCACATAAATATGTACAACTTCCATATATTAGTTAAAATTTTTAAAAAATGCCTCTAATTCAAATGATATCCAGTTTTGCCAATTCATTTTAATTTTAGATAGAACTAGACTTCTGGAGTTGGCGTTTATCCAAAGCCTTGTTATGAGTTTGGGGACTTTTAGGAGAGCTTAAGATTTTTCCTTCTTGCTTCTAGTGCTATATCTTTTTCCCAGTGAATTGCTTCAGATCTTCAGTGATTCCACTGTGCCCATAGCAACTCTTATACATATTTGCAAAAAACTGCTTCCTCTATTTGGGTGTGTTGCCCACATTACTGATGATTTGGGAGAGAGAGAGGAATTTGCATCACAGATATGAAGTGAGTTCAAATTGGTTACTAGATGCAGTGCTCTTTACAAGTGTCCCAGATTGCTGCTCCTGAGCTTGAACTTCCCTCTTGTCAATTGATACTCATTTCTTTTCTTCCTCCTTTTTCAGGATTTTCAGTTTTGTTTGTCTTTGGGATCTCCACTTGCATATTCAAGGATGTAGTCTAATTAGAAATGATCCTTTGCAAAGTCCCTTGGCCTAAACTCTTGGACCATGGCCACCTTCCTCCTTCTCTATTTGGAGGTGAGGATGGAAATGGGAGAAGCAGAGTGTGTTCTGGGCAAAACTCTCTGCTTTGGGCTGGTGGGATTTGAATCATGGCCGCTCTATTTCCTGGCTGTGTGACCTAGGAGAAGTTAGTTAACATTTCTGTGCCTGTTTCCTCATCTCTAAAGTGACAATTATACTACTGTCTTGCAAGTTTTGGAAAGGATGAAATGGAATGATATTTCTAATGTACCTGGCTAAATGCAGGCACTTAACAAATTTTAGTTTCCTTTTCCTTTTAACTGATAAACACTTTCCTTGAGGGTTACATGTGTAAACATTAAATATTTATAAATTGCATAATTCAAGAAAAATGAAACTTGAAAAGACATCTTACTTTAGATTCTTGATGAAACAAATAATCATCTTGTTTGCCTTTTGTGCTAATCTGTATTTTTATGTGCTATACTGGGTCTACTTTTGATGTTGATGTGTGATTCTCAGCACTGTGAGACTTGTGGCTTTATGGGTGATGTAAATATTGGGTGTCGATGTGTGATTTGAGACAACCTGAGTGGCTGAGGTCTGTAACTGTCCCTGAGGTATTGTTTTCAAGTGGGCCCACTGGGAGCTGGACGGATAATGAGGAGATAAACATTGGGCTGAGGCTTTGTGGTTTGGTCTGATGGCACTCACGCAGCACAGTGAAGAATGGATATCTTACCAGTGGAAAGGACTCATCAGCTGCTTCTCCTCAGAAGTTGAGAAGAATATAGGTCTGAATGAGTAAGTGGTCCTTATCGATATCCTTGTCCATTAGGCTGACTTAAACCATCAGCAAAGACAGTTTGTACACTTCCCTTGCAGTTGGATTTTAAATTCTGGGGTGCTAGGTTATGTGAGAAACAGTGGCAGCCATATTCTTTATAATATTTCATGTTCTTTGGGGCAAGAAAGAAAGAATAGTCCGAAGGCTTACACAAAAGATTCTTTTCCTTCTGTCATCCAGTGGATTGTCTGATTGCCAAATCTAGCCTGTCACTTGTTTTTGTACCTGTAGCTTGCTTTGTTAAGGATGACTTTTGAATATTTAAGGGGTGATGAAAAAAAAAGAAAAATATGTGACAGAGACTGTATATAGCTTTCCAAAGCTAAAATATTTGCTCCCTGGCCCTTTATAGAAAAGGTTGCTTATCCCTTGTCTAGAGAATTTGAAGTAGCTCATTCAATATCATTATTGAAGGGGAATGTAATGGTATGGATTTTTCCATTGTAATCTGGTTTGTGACAGCCACCATATGCCTGTTTAACAAAGCTTAGTGGGTATTGATGAGGATAAAAGTAACCATATTTCCATATTTTTGTCTTGCCCTGTGTGTGGGGGGTTATTCCAGCTTTGCCCTGGGCTCTCAGTCTCTATTGTTCTAGAAGTAGCTTACATGTCTGCCATCTCTTCTCTGAAGCCTCCACCTGCCACCTTGTCACACAGCTCACCTATGAGGACAGCATGTATTAAACTACAAATGGCAGTACTCCTTCTCTGCTGCCTGGAGGGGCGTGGCAGGGCCAGCTCAGGAAAGGCTGCTGAGGGATTTTTCATCTTGTTCTGCTCTTGCTGAAGCTGGGGTAGGTGCAGATATGTAATATGTAATTGGTGCAGAACTGCAAGCCCAGGAAGGGGGCAATTGTGAGCCTGTAATGTATAGATGGAGTCTCTCAGCAGCGGGGCATGTGTTAGGCCCTGGAAAAATGGGCAGAGTTTGCCTAAGTGAAGGTACAGAGGAACAAGGGAATATCTCATGAGGTGTTCTGGCCTGGGATGGAGACTTTTTTTTTTTTTTTTAAATATTTATTTATTTCTTTAGTTGTAGGTGGACAGAATATCTTTGTTTTTATGTGGTGCTGAGGATCGAACCCAGTGCCTCACGTGTGCTAGGCGAGCACGCTACCACTGTGCCACAATCCCAGCCCGGATGGAGACTTTTAAGATGGTGAAGATGAGAATGGGCCATCATTGGGGCCAGTTTAGTGGAACTTTTAAGGCATGGAATTGAAAAATCTAGTAGCCAGCATTAAAATTAATTTTAAAAAAGAACAAAGTGTGTATGTGTGTGTGTGTATGTGTGTTTGTGTAGATGTAGATACTACAGCCATGCCCTGCATGTTTCAGTTAACCATGGACCACATAGATGATGATGATGGTCCCACTGGCTTACATCACCCAGTGATACTATAACAGTTTCAGCTTATGTAAGTACACTCCATGATGTTCATGCAGTGACAAAATCACCTAACGATGTCTTTCTCAGAACTGTCCCTGTCATTAAACAACACAACTGTCTTTGTTAAATCTTAACTAACAGACATTGGGCTAAGGATATTGGTTACATGGGCCATCTATCTCACTTAATCCTCTGAACAACTCTATGGGGAAGATCTCCTCCCTAGTTTGCAAATCTGTTCACTAGGCTTCGAGTGGTTGAAATAACTTGCTCAAGGTTGCAAAGTTAATAATAGGCAGAGCCAAGATGGCCTGACCCAGGAGCCTAAGGACTTAACTCCTGTGCTGTTGAAACTAACTCAGCACAAAACATTCTAACAAGACAGGAAAGAGGGGAGGGCGGACAGGGAGAAGCAATTGAAATCGTGCCTTTCAGAAATGACCAATCAGGGTGAACCCTCTAGAACATTCTATGTGTACACAGGACGTTTGCACGTTTTATATAAATGGCACCGTGCTCTATTTCTTAGCTTCCACCTCCACCTAAAACTCATTTTCTAATTTTCACAAAGAGGTTCGTGATATTTTGCTTTACAACTGGACCCTCATCCACTTAACCAGTATCGCTGGATCATGGCACGTTCTTAAGCAGGGGAGCAATTTATTGGAAGATTAAAAACTAAAACCATTTTTAACTGAGTCTCGTGCTTTTCCCCTTCCTTTGCAGCACGCCCTTGACGCTGACAATGCAGGAGTCAGTCCCATAGGAAACTCCTCCAACAGCAACAGTCACTGGGACCTGGGAAGTGCCTTTTTCTTTGCTGGAACCGTCATCACCACCATAGGTATCCATTCGTTTGCTACTGTCCTTTCCTCTGTGGGCTGTCCCTAGGGATGGCTTGTCTGCATTCTGTCCTGAGTACACGTACAGGGTACAGGCAGTTCAAGGCTGAAAGGAAGCTCATGAAACACTACCAGATGAGTAGTCACTGCCATGGTTTTCAATAAAAAGCAAAGTGGAATGAACAAGAACCTCCTTTCAGAATGAAAGGCTGAGGAGCTTTTAGTTGGAAAGCATCTAAGAGAAAGGCTAGTGTGGAAAATATGAGTTAGTCAGTTGAACCCAGTCTGCTCTGTTGAGCTCAAATTTCTTTTGAATGATCATGCTTCTTGATGAAGTTATATATGGTAGAACCAAAATGCTTTACAAAGTTTGTTTTGAAAAACTACACTCCTTGCCCCCGTCCCATTTTTTATTTCACCTTCCGAGAGACGACTACTTTCATGTCTTTTGATGATTTCGGTGTTCATCTCCTTGTATTTAAATACCACATTTGTATTGATACCTCTGGAATTTTTGGTTTAGGAATTATTTCTTGACTTCCCATTGTGGAAGATGAGGAGTTAGTTCACTATCTTCCTCTCCACATGGCTACAGAAAGGGTCTCTTCCTGTCTTCCTATCTTCCTGATATAGTTTGGTTAGATTAGAGTTGAACCTTTGCCTTGGGTTGACTAGGTAAATGCTCTTTGCATGTGGTGAACTATGATTCCTTCTCCTCCTCCTCTTTCTTTTTATTTGTAGTAGTGGGCATTGAACTCAGGGATGCACTATTGCCTAGCTGTGTTCCTCACCTTTTTCATTTTTAACTTTGAGACAAAGTCTTGCTATGTTGCCAAGACTGGCCTTGAACTTGCAATCCTCTTTTGCCTCAGTTTCAGGAGTTGCTGGGCTCACAGGTGTGTATCACCATGCCTGGCTATGATTACCTTTTTCCTGCACAGATTTTTGTCTTATTTCATTTATGTATGTGTGTCTGTGTGTTTTCTGACACTCGGGGAGTTTTGTACTTTTGTCTTAGGAGCTAGCTTTCTAATAGTATACAATAACCACAGTGTTCTATTCGTTAACTAGGATAGATCAGATCCCTATTATAGGAGATGGCATCTTTTCTTCCACTCCTTTCCCATCGCATGATATTTGTCAACACCACTTATTAAATGTTTATTATTAAATGATTAAATATGCTTATGCTTCTATTACGTGTTTTGCTGGCTTTAAGTGATAACTCTTGGCTCTCAGCTATTCCATATAATGCAGTCAAGGAACTTACTCAGCATCTCAACTCCCTTTCCCATCCTGTACCAACTGCCGTTCATTGTATCATTCGACATATAATAATTTACACTGTTTTGTTACCCTGAAGCTCCCATTGGCTTTAGTCAAAGCTCTCCAGTTAAACAATGTCAGTGTTCCTTTTTAGCCCATCTGCCCTAGTTCTGTTTATCATGACTTGCTTGGCAGGAAGTCATTCTAAGTAGATGCCTTATGAATGGCTCAGGGATACCGTGCTTAGGATGGTAGACTTACTCTTCACAGACAGCTTGGGGGAAATGAACTCTACCTGGCTGACTCACCTTTTCTTTTTCACTGGTCTTGTGGGTGTTCTTGCGCTGCCTTTTAAAGTTCGTGCTGCTGTGGAGAGACCTAATGCTGGCCTGCCTTGTTTTTCTCCTTTCATCTTATTTTTCTTTTGAATTTTGAGATCAGTTCTCGCTGAATTGATGAGGCTGGTGTTGAACTTGTGATCCTCCTGCCTCAGCCTCCTAAGTCACTGGAATTACAGCATGCGCCACTGTGCCTGGCTTGCCCTTTTATTTTGATCTTGATATTTTAGTTGAGCTTCTTAAAAGATGAAGAAGCACTATTAGGTTTTGTCCCTTTTATTTCAAGAAAGTCTTCTTGATTGTCACTTTTGAACAATTTCTTCGCTGTGTGTTTTTGCTTTTGTTCTTCAGGGACTCCAACTACATGTCCATCATAATTTCATTGCCTGACTTCTATGTCTCATTTTCTTTCTACTTGTTTGTAATTCTAAAAATTCAACAGTTTTGTTTCTTCCACTATTACCCTTTCTGTTCCTTTGTGTGTGTGTTTTCATAATGCCTACTCTGCCAATACTCCTACTAATTTTATTTTTCTTTCTGGGAGCACCAGGGGTTATATTTTCCTTCCTCATTTGTTCCTGCATTTCTTAGGTCACGTTTAGTCTTCACTTGGCATGTCACACTCCTTCCCCAATTTCTTGCATTCTGTTCCATAGTGTCTCTGTGAAGATTCTTAGAGGTGACTATTAACCAATTTTGTCTAGTTTGGACAACATTCTTCTGGTGTCTTTAATCCATTGGGGAATTTTGTTTCTCTTTTTTCACATTTTTTATTATGAAACCTTTATATTTATGCTGGGCCAGCTTCTTTTAAAACACTTGACCCCAAACAAACTGGGTATTCCTGGACTAGCGATTTGTCACGTTTTCGGGGGGACAGGATGAGGAGGGCAGATGAGAAGGGGCCTCCAGATAGCATTTCCCAAGCTTTCTTTATTTCCGCTGCCCGTTGCTGAGGCAGAGTGCCTCTTGCAGGTGTGGCCTTTCTGTGTTTTTCTCTGTCGAGTAGTGCTACTTCTGTTTTCTTTTCTTTTCTTTTTTTGGTACTGGAGATTGAACTCAGGGGCACTGGACCACTGAGCCACATCTCCAGCCCTATTTTGTGTTTTATGTAGAGACAGGGTCTCTCTGAGTTGCTTAGGGCCTCATCGTTGCTGAGGCTGGCTTTGAACTTATGATTCTCCTGTCTCAGCCTCCCTAAGTGCTGGGATTACAGGCTTGTGTCACTGAGCCCGGCTCTGTTTTCTGAACCAGATCAATTTCAGGGTGGCTGTTGCTCTCCACCTCTTCACCCTTTATTCCACACTTGGTGCAACCAAGGACATCTCTTTTAAAATTCAAGGTGCGAGCCTCACCTATATACTTGGGCATTTGCTGGGGCGTTCTGAGGTTCACCTGGGATAGGCCTCTTCAACGTTTTTCGTGCTTTTATTTTTTCCCATCAGGCTTCTGTTCATTCTCAGCTTCTTTTGTTAGTTCTTACACACATTCTGTAATCTATGGATTCTGTTCCTCTTGCAGCTCTGTAGAAAATGAGTATGAGGCATTTCTGCCCCCATACCACAGTGAAGGAACTCTGAACAAAAGTTCTTATTCTGAAGACGGGGAGATGCACAGTACCCACTTGCCCATGGCCATGATGGACAGCCCTCCAGGGGCCCTCTGTCCTCCTAGTGGGAGGTCTCCTTCATGAAAACCTGCTGATACTTTCTGGGAGGAACTCTCTATCCTGTTTCTCTTTGGGGCTCAGCTATGCCTTCCAGAAAGTTCTTTCCTTTGATGACAGCTTTGGCTATCAACTTCTTATTGTGCCCATACGTTCTAGAGGCTAAGGATTGTTTTAGAGGCATGAAGTTTTGGTTTTGTTTTTAAATCTATCCTTTAGGAGCTACGTTGCTTCTACATTGGTGAAACAGAAAGTTACATGCAAAAAGAACATTTGGGGTAAAAGAGAATTGTCATTCTTACTTAGAAAGTCTTTGTGTCAGGGTTTTTCAGAGTTGGAAGTAATAGCAATAGGGTGTGTGTGTGTGTGTGTGTAATATATATATGGATTTATGGATTTTCTAGGGAAATAGGTTCACACGATTGAACCAGAGAAGCCAATGATGTAACTCTCAGTCCAAGGCTGAAGGCCTATAAATCCTGGAGTCCAAAAGCTGGAGAACCTATAGTTCTATTGTCCAAGGGCAGGAGAAGAAGGGTGTGCTCCAGCTCAGGAAGACAGAGTGGAAGTCCTGTTTTCTCTGTCTTTACTATTCTATCTGGTCCCCCGGCTGAGTGAATATTACCTACCCACATTGAGGGCAGAACTTCCCCACTCAGTCCACCAATGCCAGTCTGCTCACAGACACACCTAGCAATCGTGCTTTATCAGTTCCTTAGGCCAATCAAGTTGACAATTAAAATTAGCTGTCACCGTCTCTTGATCTAAATATGTGACATACTAGATTTACACTTGCAAATCTGCAAGTACATGAACATCGACAATTATAAGTATTGGCGATGTCCTTTTCACCTATTGGTGAGTCACCTAGTGGGACTTTCTGACACCCCCAGTCCAGGTTAGGAAACGTTAGTACATGATCTCTCAGCATCCAAGAAAGGAAGCACGTTGCCTGACACCACTTGATGTATGGGCAAAAAGTGTGATAGACCTCAGTCAGCAACACCTGAGGGTGTCACTGTAGTAGATAGAGAAGACCAATGTCAGGTTAGGTTGTGTTCAACAGTGTGGTTATTAAGATGGGGAAATGTGTCATGCGTTTTGGAGGATCTGTTGTGAAATAAAAATTGAGAAAGTCTGGGCCACTTTTAGAGGTACATTTTGGAAAATGATATCTGGTACTCAAGTATTGGACCCATGAGACAATAGTGTATATTAAAGGAGACAGAAAAGGGATTTTTCTTGGTCCATGACATGGCAAAATTAGCGGTCTCTTTGATGAATTGAAAAATATTGTAGCTCTACTGAAATGCCCATTCATGGTATTTATTATGTCAACTTGTTAGGAACTGGGAACTTGGTTTATTGAACTGTGTTTGTTGACTTCCTCTCTTTCTTATTGGAGGTAAATCTGGAAAGAAGTCTAGGTAACTGCCATTCATTTTCTTGCCTTGACAGATTGTTCTCTCTGGAATTTTCTAATACTAAACAAACACCGTAAGAAAAAGGCAGTGGTAAATGGGGTCCTGCTCACTTTCTTTGAACTCTGGGTGGAGCTGCTTCTGAAGTATTGATAAATAGATGCTAAATCTCTTACTTACTAGGGTTACTGTTTCCTTTTTTTCTTTTTCCTTTCTTATTTAATTTTCTTTTCTCTCTTTTATTTATTTATTTTTGCTTAAGACGGTTTGTATTGGATTTGCTACTACCTGTACCAGAAAAAATATCCTAACTAATTCATACTTAAGGGGTCAGAGCTCATCGAGGCCCAGTTAGTATTTCTGACCCCATGACAAGTGCCTGACTCTGCTGGTCACTGTAGCTGGCATTCTTCCACCATCTATGGGTTATATGCTCTTGATTTAAAGTCTTAGGCAAAGCCATCCTAGCAGGTGAGCCTCTAGGCTCATGCTCCCATATCCTGGCTATCTGGGAGGCTGTTCCCTCTATAGTAGGAGGAAGGCCATTATGTCACACCAATTATGTGCAGGATGGGAATCTTTTCCAAATTCAGAAGGTTCTGAATACAAATAGGAAACTACTACGAAACAAACATGCTAACCAAAATAAAACCTGACTCAAAAAAGTGTACTTTACCATCATGTACAGAGTTAGCACTGGAGATTGAGTCTTTGTTCTATTCAATGTAGGGAAAAAAAAGAAAACCCTATTTGTTCTTACTTTCTCTTTCTCTTAAAAAATAATGTGTTACAAATTGAATACCACTTAACTGGCTAAATTTTAACCCCAGAGCAGAGGGTCTTGAGAAAGTCATATAGTTAGAGAATTCCAAAGAAAACCTTAGTACAACATAAGAAAGAAGAATGAGGTACAAAAATAATTGTTTTTCCACTTAACTTAGTGGTAAATTCATTCATTACATGTGATAGTAGGGTTATAAGAAAACTCAGGGCCCAGCAATTCTTCTAGTTCTTCATAAGAAATTTCTGCTACTTAGGAGTTAGGAAAATGGAGCAGCTGGAGTGAAAAGCTGTATTCTCATTAATTGTGAAATACACAAATACTGACCTGCTTGCCCGAGTTCATATAGTTTGTGACATAATAGCGTCTGTATTTCCTCATACTATTAGTGACATTGGAACTTTAGGGACTTTTTTTTTTTTGGTACCAGAGATTGAGCTCAAGAGTTCTTGACCACTGAGACGTATCCCCAGCCCTACTTTGTGTTTTATGTAGAGACAGGGTCTCACTGAGTTGTTTAGCACCTTGCCATTGCTGAGGCTGGCTTTGAACTTGTGATTTTTCTGTCTCAGCCTCCCAAAGTGCTGGGATTACAGGCATGTGCCACAACACCCGGCTTAGAGTTCTTCAAAACATGTCTTTGATGGTTTCCTTTGGATCCACTATCTACACTGTAATGACTTCATGTAGGAGGCTTAAGCTTTTCTACTCTTGTAATACTGTTAATACCACAATGAGAATATTTGGATAGGAAGTACAGTTTTCATCTCTGGTTGCTTCCTTGGAAAGATTCCCAAGGGATTGCCCCGTCAGAGGGCATGGGCCATTTAAGGCCTCACCAAATTGCTTTCAAGAAAGACTCTCATGAGCAGCATGAGGTTAGGTACTTTTCATATGCAAAAAAATGCTCATTATTTAGAATGGAGAGAGAGAGAGAGAGAGAGAGAGAGAGAGAGATGAAAGAGATATCTTAGGTATAATAAGGTCTTTTCTGAAAAGCAGCACTGCTACTCAATATCAGAAGTTTCTTTTATCTGAGGATATCAAAGTACTTCTTTTTTAAAAAGCTTTTCTCGTGCTGAGATAAATGGAAAGATTTATACTTGTATAGTTGACCCTCCTTATCTACAGGTTTGTATCCATGGATTCAACCAACGCTGGATCTAAAATATTCAAAAGAAAAAATAATGCATCTGTACTGAACATGTACAGAAGTTTTTTCTTGTCATTATTCCCTCAACTATATAGGAGAACAATTATTTGTATAACATTTACATTGCATTAGGTATTATAAGTAATTTAGAGATGATTTAAAGTATATGGAAGGGGCCAGGGTTGTAGCTCAGTGGTAGAACACTTGTCTAGCACATGTGAGGCACTGGGTTCGATCCTTGGCATCATATAAAAATAAATAAAACAAAGGTATTATGTTCATCTACAACTAAAAAAAATTTAAAAATAAAGTATATGGAAGGATGTGCATAGGTTTATATGCAAATACTAAGCCATTTTTTAGAAAGGACTTGTGTATCTATGGATTTTGCTGTTTTCAAGGGGTCCTGGACTCAATTCCCTATGGATATTGAGGGAAAACTATAAAGCAAAGGAAACATATTTTCACATTTCTACAACCAGTAGCCACACCAGAAGGAAGACCAGATTCTTCTCAGTCTTTGCCGAGGGTACCCTGTACCTTTTCTCTTTGCTCCATAATTAATTCTGATGTAAGAAAGACCCATCTGCCTTTGATTGTTGATTCTGCTACTGGACTCCCAGCAACTAGCTTTTCTAAACTAGAGCAACAATGCTCATTCCGCATGAAGATGCTTTTCCACACACCATAATTTGTAGAAGGGCAGCAAATGATTGCATTCTTACCAACAGCTATGAAATGCAATTGGATTTTAGTCTTTGAGGCATTTTGAAATTAGATCAGCTGGCTCTACCTGCATCAAAGAGAGACCTTGGTCAGGTCCCAGGTGGTAGACAGTGATGGTACCATTTGCAGCCTCAGTTAAGTATTATACCTGCCAAGGTATTGAGGCAGCTGCTTGTACTTATCCAGCACTTAGATAGGCTGTTTAACTCAGGGCCAGTGGAAATAGCAGTCATTGAGCCTAACATTTACTAAACACTTACCAGGTACTGAGCTGTACGTTCCACATACATGATCTCATTTAATCTTGCAATAACAATGTGAGGTAGATTCTGTACTTTTATCCTTGGGAAGAGTAAGGCCTAGAGATGTTATATAACTTGCCCATTATCTCACAGTTAGTAGGCAATGGAGCTGAGTGTCATTCACCAGGACCAGCTGCTTAATTTGTGGGGCCCAGTGCAAAATGAAAATATATCCCTTTGTTAAAAAGAACATCAAACTGGCAATAGCAGAGCATTAAACCAAGCATGAAGGCCTCCTAAGGGTGAGGTCTGGTGTGATTGCCATTTGCACACCAAGCAAACTGCATGCACCAACGGGCTGCTTTCAGAATGTACCCTCTTAACCCAACAGCTGGGGCTGAACACTACATAGCTTGGCAGAGATTTGACTTTGGCATGTAAATAGCAAATGGAAGCTTCTATATGTGTGTCTTGGGCATGAGTCCTCTTCAAATACCACCAGCTCTCTTCATAAAAGATTTGGAAATGTCTTCTACATTGTAGTGACAGAGCTGAGGCCCACCCTGGTTCTGCTCATTGGTGACAGCGTCTTTGGGTGTGGCCCTGCTGGGATGGTGTCTTTTGCTGAAAAATCACCAGAAGGCATTTGATGGAGAAACTTCTTGGACTCCTTTTGCTTTATTTAATTCAGTCCTAGTCTTCTGGGCTTGTTCTATGAACCATTGCTTATCCAGCAGCTGTTACCCCACTTATTTCTCAGCCTTGATTGCCTCTAGCTGTCTAAGACACACCCACATCTCAGATCCAGCTGTGGGTCCACCTGAATCATTGAGTCAGCCTAGCTCAAGGTACAGAGATTTTGCCTCTTGTCCTAGTGCTGTGGGAGAACAGCAGAGCTGCCAGAAGAAAAATGGAAACCAACCATCTCTTTTTTTCCTGGGGCTTAATTTTCCTGGAGTCATTGCTCAGAAGCGATCCCTTCCTACATAAAACCACAGGGCTAGATGATAACTGCAGGAACTGAGTGCTTGCTTTCCACTGTGTTTTACTTGTATTTAATCTGCACGTGTACCTCAGGCTTCACATGTAACTCATTTCATCTTTAAAGGCTTACAGGGAGGTGATTTAATAGCTCCATCTTTTAGAGGAAGAAGGTAAAGGAGGTTGGCAGAGAGCTTGAACAACTTGCCCAAGATCTAGGGTCAGTAAATGAAAGAGTCAGAGCAGGAACCCATGCTGTCTCTAGTTCTAGAGCCTCCATGTAATGATCAAACCTCACTTCAGAGTTCCACCAAGCATTCTGGAAGGATGGGCAGGGCAGCCCAGTAGGTCTGGTACAGCTAGAGCCCAAAATCCAGGAATGGGGACTTCTCATTGCCTCCGAGAAAAGCTCCAAAGTGTAAATTCTAGAATTTTCCCAGAGTGACACTGTGGAGGGTGGAACAGTTCCTTCATATAGTTCACCAGAGGCATGGAACCCAGAGCACCCAGGCCTGTGCATGAGATGCAGCACTGCTCAAGAATGGTGATCACATTCTGTCCACTATGGAGCAAGTCACCAAAGAAAGATGACCTAAAATATATTTGAAGACATAATTACAAGTGCACACATCCAAGAACTTCCTTTAATTTTATTTTAGTGTTCTATTCTGGAAACACTAGCAATTGTAATAATAATAATGATAATAATTGTTTTGCATTGGCATAGTAATTTACGTATTACTGATTTTTTCCCTGAATTAAAAAAAAAAATCTCTCCACACTAGGAGAGGTTAAGTGGGTCTAAGGACAACCTGATAGTATAAGGTCAAATAAGCCTCCATCTCCTTACTTCTATCTGAAGCTCTTTGGGTGACATCGACGTGCCCTGAACACAGTCCCTTGCCCAGGAGGTGGAGAAAGGGTCATCTCTGAATGCTGGAGGAAGCACATAGCAGATTGATACACAGCAGGTTCAAAGCTTCAATTTGCCTGTGTCTGCAATGTTTCTTTCTGAAACACTTAGACTAAAAGGAAATCTATATTCCCTAAGATTGGGCAACTGTGAGACAGGCAAACTAGTGTCTTCAATGTCTCCACAAGTTTCTAGAATGTTTACAAGAGTCACAGTGGACCCATACAAAGTGACGTGGTACAGGCACGATTTTCTTTTTTTCCTTTCCAATAGGGCTAGGGTAATGTAATTCAGAATGTAATTCAGATTATTCTAGAGGAGAATGCTTGGCAAAATTATTTTTTCCAAGTTCCTGAAAACACTTGAGAAAAGCTCTGAAACCATTTTTTGTACATCGAAAGCAAAATGATGGGGAAGAAAAGAAATATAAGATTAGAAAGCCTTGCCTGAACATTCATTTAAGAAATGGAAACTGTAATTTAAATAATTTGTGATAAGAGGTTTGAATGATTCTGGACAGAAAATTGAGAAGGAAAATAGCCAAGTGACTCATCTGCAAAGGGCATAATCATCAGCAAGCCCTTCAGGCCTGTAGGAGGATGACTGATGGACCAGTCCTCAGCATCATTCTTTACTATGCTTCATTCCCTATGTGTTCATGACTGTGGACCCAATAACTAGCATGTGACTTGGATTCAAAAACAGGTCCCACATGAGCTACCCAAATCTAAGAGAATGGTTCAATGACCAGACTGGTTAGCATAAGATTGTGACGCTAACTGGCATGAAAATAAACATCAAATAACCGAGGCTCTTGTCCTGTGTAAATTGTGCTAGCCCTATATGCTTTTTTCTCCCAGTAATGCATTTTTAAGCTCAATTCATAGAGAGTGGGCCCAGTATATACGTTAGCTATTTATGTAAATGCAAAACTCTTAAGCATGCAGGTATTGGTGTTTTCAAAGCACTATTCAGAATTCACCTTCATAGAAGGATTTGCTTGTATTCACTCACTTCACCAGCAGCCATTTATTTAGTACTGCTTGCCTTTGGTGCAAGAAGTGGTGGGTGGAGAGGCAGAACTCAGAGATGGTATGGAGTTCCCAGTATAGAGAGAAAACAGCCAGGCACAGTAGACTTCCCTGTCAATGGGGAAAGAGGCACCGAGTCTTTGTTTCTGTTTACAGTTGCCAGGCTTCCCAGGGTAGAACTGTACAAGTCATAAGTCCTTTCTGAGTTTGAACTAGACCAGATTTCCTCTCCAATGTGCAGCACCCATCACTCTACGAAAGCAGATGTTGAAGACAGCCACAGTCCGTCCAGGTGAAAGGGATGCCCACCAGACAGAACCATAAAGGAGAAGCCCTGTCCAATCTAAACAGGCAATGGCGAAACCTTTTCAAATGTCCAGTTTCCCCAAACCAATCGTGTCCATGATGTTTGGTTTTTCTGAAGAGGATAGCACCAATAGTTATCAGACATGCAATTCTGGGTGGACACAAATAATTTATTAAGATCTATGAAATCTTAAAACTATTTATAAGGAGAGAAGCAATGGAACAATGTTTTGTATATGGCCTTCAAAATGGGATTCTACTCCTGAAGACTTAGGAAGTGGGGAAATGAAGAAATCTTTAAAAGAAAGTCTGTGGGTTCTTTGGTCAATAGTCTACTTTCTCTTCCATCTCACCTCTTTTGCTCTCTCTTTCTAATATTTCTCACCAGGGTATGGGAATATTGCTCCAAGCACTGAAGGAGGCAAAATCTTTTGTATTTTATATGCCATCTTTGGGATTCCACTCTTTGGTTTCTTATTGGCTGGAATTGGAGACCAACTTGGAACCATCTTTGGGAAAAGCATTGCAAGAGTGGAGAAGGTCTTTCGAGTGAGTACTGCATCTATTTAACCTTAACTATTACCATCTGGTTGGCTTTACTCCAGTAGGATTCAGAAGGCCTTATCAAGGGCACCATTTATTATTATTTTTTTGATATATTTTTTTAGTTGTCAATGGGCCTTTATTTTTATTTATTTATATGCGGTGCTGAGAATCGAACCCAGTGTCTCACACATGCTAGGCAAGTACACAACCACTGAGCCATAGACCCAGTCCTGGCACCATTCATTTTTAATGAAGTAGTTTAATGTTAAGATGGCATTCTCTGCTTTGACCAATGGCAATCACAGGTACTGTGCCTAAATGCCCTGCTGTTTGAATAGATTCCTACTATAGAGAGGTATTTCTGGAATGAAGAGACAAGAGGGCTCAGTATGAATTTGCCAACACAGATTTTGTGAAGTGGTGTACTCAGTGTCTTGGTCTATTTATGCTGCTATAACAAAATACCTGAGACAGGGTGAATTGTAGAGACAGAAATTCATTTCTCATAGTTTGGAGACTTGGAGTCTCAGATCAAGATGCAGGCAGGTTGGTGAGGGGCTTGTTCTCACCTTTCAAGGTGGCAGCTTCTTTTGGCATCCTCTAGAAGAGAAGATTGATGAGTCCTCACATGGTCGAGCAGGTGGAAGGTAAAAAGAACATAACACTGCATGAAGCCTCTTTTATAAGGGCCTTAATCTGATTGATGAGGAGAAACTCTCATACCCTAAGCACCCTTTAAAGGTCCCACCTCCTACTACTATTGCATTGACCATTAAGTTTCAACACCTGAAGTTTGGAGGGGACTCATTTAAACCACAGCATTCAGTTCTCCTTAAAGATGGAAGATGGTTTCCTTAGTGTTTTTGCAATGAGGCAGAGAATTGTAAATCCATCCATTTTGCTGCTGGAACTCCTTCACTGCGTTGTATTCCCATGCACAGTGTCTCCAGGATGGTTTCTTCGAGGCCAGCCTTCTCTGAACTCTGCTCTGTGCCTTCTCTCCTCCTGGCTTCTCCCTGTTCTGCCTGCCACTGTTGAGTAATGACACATGGAGGCTCCTTGGTGCTAAGGGGTTGATGATGTTATTGACAGTGAGTTTTATTTTTTCTCTTGGAAATATTTACCTTTATACAATGGACAGAAATCTCAACCTATGGAATCTCTTTACTAAAGATGATGTGCCTAGCGCCAGTGACAGGCATGTTGGGTGGACGTGATTAGACAGAGGCTCCCAACTCCCAATGCTGACACCTGTTTGTGTGCTTTCATAGAGCTCTTGTTTAACACAGGCATTAAGTCATTTCTGCTCTTATTCAGCATTGGCCTAATTCGAATCCTCTAGACCTTCATTAGGAAGTTCTTTCTTACGATGATTTAATTTTTTTTTAATTGGCAGTACTCGGCCTTGAACCCAGGGGCACTGTACCACTGAGCTTTGTCCCCAGCCCTTTGAAATTTTAATTTTGAGATGGGGGTCTTGCTAAATTGCTGAGGCTGACCTTGAACTTGTGATCCTCCTACCTCAACCTCCCAATTCACTGGGATCACAGGTGTGAGCCACTGGCAGATGACTTAATTTTTTAAAATGACATTTTTAAAAAATTGGTTCTTTTTAGTTATATATGACAGAAGAATCCACTTTGATATAATTATACAAGAATGGAATATATCTTATTCTAGTTAGAGTCCCATTCTTAGGGATATACATGTTGGTGGGATTCACTGTGTTGTTTTCATATAGTAGATGGGAAAACTATGTCAGATTCATTCCATTTTTTTCCGTTGCTTATCTCCCCTCCCTTTTCCCCATTCCCAATTGTCTAATCTACTGCACTTCTATTCTTCCCCTCAATGACCCCTCACTCCCTTATTGTGGGTTAGCTTTCACCTATTAGAGAACACATTTGACATTTGTTTTTTGGGGGGGACCGACTTACTTCACTTAGCATGATAGTCTCCAGATCCATCCATTTATTGGCAAATGTCATAAAGTCTTTCTTCTTAATGGCAGAGTAATATTCCACTGTACATATATACCACATTTTCTTTATCCATTCATTTGTTGAAGGGCACCTAGGTTGGTTTCATAGCTTAGCTATTGTGAATTGAGTTGCTATAAATATTGATGTGGCTGCTTCACTGTAGTATGCTGATTTTAAATCCTTCAGATATATACCAACAGTGGGATAACTGGGTCAAATAGTGGTTGCATTCCTATTTTTCTGAGAATTTTCTACTGCTTTCCAGACTGGTTGTACCAATTTGCAGTCTCATCAGCTATGTATGGGTGTACCTTTTCCCCACATCCTCCCTAACATTTATTGCTACTTGTATTCTTGATAATTGCCATTCTGACTGGAGTAAGAAGGAATCTCAGTGTAGTTTTAGTTTGCATTTCTCTAATTGCTACAGATGTTGAGCATTGTATCATATATTTGTTGACCATTTTAGAATCTGGCAAGGATGAGTGAAGAGAGTAGGTGGAGAGCCCTGCCCTTGCTGCACAGGATAGGAACTCTTGAACTTTGACCTAAAGCCTGTCTCCAAAATCCTGGTTTCCCCTATTCTTTTTTTTTTTAATAGATGGACACAATGTCTTTATTTTATTGCTTTGTATGTGGTGCTGAGGATCGAACCCAGGGCCTCACGCATGCGAGGCAAGCGCTCTACCACTGAGCTACAATCCCATCCCCATCCCCTATTCTTTAGCAGAGGGCAGGGGAGCTCCTGCCCAGCAGTTGGAAAGCGTGTTGGTGTTTTAGATGAGCAAGGAGACTGAGGCACTGTAGCTGGGCTAAGGTTACATTGATAAGCCCAGTGATTCTGGGGAAGCTTCAGTTTACCCATTGGCTAAAGGGCACAGAATTCAAATCTACTTTAGAAGGTTTTGGTGAAGACTAAATGAAATAATGTGTGGGAAAGAGCTTGGCACAGGGCCAGACACAGAGTTTGGCGTTGCCGTTGCCGAGTGTTTGCTGAGAGAAGAAAGAGCCTGTTGGCGGGCCAGCCAGTGGCTCAGGTTTCATCTGCGTAGCTGTGTGCATGTGAGTTGTTCTGGAATGTCCCACAGACTTGGCTCCCTGGGGGCTGGCTGCAAGCAACCTCATTAGAACGGGTACCTGGGCTCCTAGGTGGTCGCCATGGAAACTACCACACTTGCCTTCTCTGCTTCTCAGATGTTTAGGGCTCCCTGAGCCAGAGCAGCCCTGTCTCCAGGAGCTGTCTTGAACTTCTCAGAGGTGCCTCTTAGCCTTTAGAGTTAAAAAAAAAAAAAAAAAAGTCAAATCCAGCTGATTGAACACTCAGAAGAGCAGGATTCACAGGGAGAAATGACTGACCTGGCAAGCTGGCCTGCTTATTTTTATGTAGCTTCTTGAGCTCTCAGTTTCCTTAGTTATAGAAGAGAGGGTTGGACTAAATGCCTTTCAAATCTTCCTTTAGCAAATGAAATAAAATAAGTGAAATTAGCTACTTATATTCTCAATGAAAGAAGAGGTTTCAATCATTTTACTACATCTGCTACCACATCTGGGGACTGTATTTCCCCTAATGAATTTCAGACAAGGGGAGCGTGCTGTTCTTCCTCTTAGAGCTGACCCTATATGGGTCCCTCAGTGGACTTGGGGGGCAGATCTGTTTCAGTTTTTATGCTGCTGGCCACACTCAGGTCCATGTAGTGGGACAGGAGATGGGTCGTCTTTCAGGTAGGCGAGGCAGATGTCTGTTATTGATGGATGTGATGAACCTCCGACCAGTGTTGGAGCAGGCTGTTGCAAGGGCTGTCCAAATTCCAGGAGGGATGTTGGCATACTTCCTGAACATACAGATGACTGATCCGCAGTGGTTCCCTTGCTGTGCATGAGCTTGTGGTAGAAAATCTCAAATCTCTTGGCCATTCCCTTAAGCTACGTTTAAAAGGTCGATTGCTTAGGTAGGTAGGTGGTTGGGCAATTGAAATTGTGTAACAACAAAACTTGGGACTATGAATTTTGAGTTCTCATAGGCAAGTCTTGTTTTTTTTTTTTTTTAAAAAGAACTGCATGATGATTATTAAGTCTTTTTCTTTGCCTGCTAGGTTTTCTCTCAGCTCTTGGGAAGAAAGGACTTTTTGTGGAAAAAATGTATAAAATGAGCACGACCTTCCAAGTGTCTGTATTCTGAAGCGATTCTGGTTTGGATCCTTTTAACATATCCTGGATCCGAGCCTCATTCTGAAGAATTGGTACTGTATGACTTAGGAATGCTTTGGGCTGAATAATAATCAAATGCCTGCATGTTGGGGCTTTTTATAGAGTGAATAAATAAAAACTTTTTCTTCTCCTCTGGAGTTGAGAACTAACTGAAGAATAAAGGAATCAGACAGAGATCAAAATGTCAGCCTTACAGCTGACCAGCTGACCAAAGAATACAGCTTCAGCTCTGTTGCCAAAAGGGCTTACTAGTTTTCTATTGCTGTGTCACAAACTACCACGGACACAGAAGATTCAAACTTCCATTTGTTGAGTTCCAGCTCTGTAGGTCAGTGGTCCTGTGGGCTTGGACAGTGGTATGCTCAGCATATTACAAGACTAAAATCCAGGTGTGGGCCATATGGGGCTCTGGATCTGGGGAAGAATCTGCTTCTAGGCTCATTCAGGTTTCGGCAAAAAATAGTTCCCTATGGTTGTAGAGCTGAGATGCAGAATCCTCCTCATGCTTTGCCTCTCTCTGACTTCCCCTCAGGCTCAACTGAAGAAAGCCCTCTGTGCTTAAGGGCTTAAGTGATTACATCAGGCCTGGAAGGAAAATATTCCTGTCTTAGGGTCAGCTGTACCGCATCTTATCACACAGTCGTGGGAGTGATAGCTCATCATATCAAGGTTCTGGGGATTAGGGTGGTTGATCCTGGTGGGCTATTTTAGACATTCCTCCTCTCACATACTGAGTCATAGAGTCCTAGGAGCACAGACCTCCTTCACAGGGACAGCTGACCCTCTAATCTTGCTACATTGTGGAGAGAAAAGCAGAGTGCACTGCTTTGCAGCAAGATGGTCCCAAATGACAGAAGAAGGGGACTGAGCTGAAGGTACTCAGCTTCTGAATCCACCAGGTGCTCAGTTTCTAAGTCACCTGTGTGATTGAACAGTGAGGACAGAGGCTCAGAGTGTTAAACTAGATAAAGTCCCTCTGTATGAGACAAAAACCAGGATAATGGACATGCCTTCCTATCCCAGTTAATAGTTGACCGAGGATTTGGATGCATATTTATTTCACCTAGCAAGAAGCCTGGAGGTAGGTTGATTCGGGGTTGGTGTGTCAGCCCCACAATGTCAAGCGCACCCTCCTTTGTCCTCTGTTTTCCTTTGCATGTTACCTCATGGTTGCAAGATGGTTGCCATAGGACCAAGTATCCTGATTTTAACCAACCACACTTAAAGCAAGATAGAAGAGACACATTTTTTTTTTAAAGACCCATTTTTTTAGAGCAGTTTTAAGTTCACAGTAAGATTGAGAGAAAGGCACGTAGATTTCCCATATATAGCCTGCTCACAGGATCCCAACATCCCTCATCAGAGGGGTATATGTTTGTCACAATTCATGAGCCTACACTGACGCATCATTATCAGTTCAAGTCCATAGTCAATGTTAGAGTTCTCTCTTGGTGTTGTACACTCTGTGGACAAATGTAAAATAATATGCATCCGCCATTACGGCATCATACAGAGTATTTTCCCTGCTCTAAATATGCCCTGTGCTCTGTTTAGTCACCTCTCCCTCTCACCTAGCCCCTGATGGACACTGATCTTTTCACTGTCTCCACAGCTTTGCCTTTTCTAGAGTGTTATAGCTGGAATCAGGCAGTATCTAGTCTTTTTGGATTGGTTTCTTCCACTTACATATGCGTTTGTTTCCTCTGTGTCTTTTCGTGACTTGGAGGTCATTTCCTTTTAGTGCTGAGTAATATTTCATTTTCTGTGTATGCCCAGTGAACTGATGCACTCACCTGCTGAGACATCTTGGTAGCTTCCCACTTGTGGCAAGTATGAGTAAAGTTGCTATAAATATCCATTTGTAGGATTGTGTCTGGACACAAGTTTTCAGCTTCTTTGAGTAAAAGAAATGATTGCTGAATCTAGAGTATGAGAATGTTTCATTTTGTAAGAAACCACCAGACTGTTTTCCAAAGTGGCTGTACCATTTTTCATTCCCACCAGAAGTGGATAAGAGTCCCTGTGATTTGCATCTTTACCAGCCCTTGGCACTGTCTGGATAATGGCCATTCTAACTGGTGTGTAGTGGTATTTCCTTGTTTTAATCAGCAGTTCCCTAATGACAGGTGATGTGGCATAGGTTCTCATATGGTTAGTTGCCATCTTTGTATCTTCTTTAATTAATGCCTTGGGCCCACTTTATAATTGAGTTTTTTTAATTGTTTAGTTTTACAAGTTCTGTGTATATTTTGGGGTAACAATCCTTTATCAGATATGTCTTGTGAAAATATTTTCTTCCAATCTCTGTCTTGTGTTTTACTTCTCTTGACAGTGTCTTTTGCAGAGAAGAACATTTTAACTTCAATGAAGTCCAGTTCATGGATTGTGCCTTTGGTATTTATCCCCAAAATCAGTTCCAGCCCTAAGGCCCTTTATATTTTCTTCCATGTTATCTAGGAGTTTTGTGATTGTACACTTTACTTTTAGGACTGTGATCCTTTTTGTGAAGAATATATGGTCTGGTCTTTTTTTCTTTTTCTTCTTTTGCTATGTGATTGTCTAGTTGTTCTAGCACCATTTGTTAAAAGGACTGTCTTTTCTTCATTGTTTTGGCTTTTGCTTCTTTGTCAAACATATTTATTGTCAAACATAAATTGCTATGGTGCACACCTGTAATCCTAGTGGCTCGGGAGGCTGAAGAAGAGGATTGCAAGTTTAAGGCCAGCCTCAGCAACTTAGTGAGGCCCTAAGCAACTTAGTGAGAACTTGTCTCAAAATAAAAAAATAAAAATAAAAAGGAATAGGGATATAGCTTCAGTGGTAAAGTGCCCCCCCAACTAAAAAGATAACTTGATGATGTTTATATATATTTATTTCTGTACTCCCTATTTGATTCTATTGACCTATTTATTCTTTCAGCAGTAACAACACACTTTCTTGATTAATGTAGCTAATCTTTGAAGTCAAGTAGTATCAGTTCTCTGACTTCTGCTTCTTCAATATTGTATTGGCAGGGACTCCTTGGAGAAAAATTTTTCTCGTGGAAGAAAAATCTTTCTTAGAAATTGCCCTGTAGACTTCTTTTTCTGTCTCAGTGACCAGAATTGGATAACATGACCCTTCCCACCTGTAATGGAGGTTGGGAAAACAAGTATCTGTCAAGGGGAAATTGGATTGACTTAGACCAGTGATTCTCAAAATGTGGTCCCCCAACTATGTGTATCATCATCTCCTGGAAACTTGTTAGATGTGGGCATTTTCTGAGGGGTTGGGCCCAGTGATATGTTTTCCAAGTTTCCTACGTGATTCTAATGCCTACTGAAGTTTCAGAATTCCTGGATTAGAAGAATGAGGTTTCATCTCTTGGGGCAGAACACATGGCCCCGTTGAACAAAATTAAAATTCTATTAGCAAAAAAAGAAGTTGGAGTAGGCAAATGATAGCATCTCCCCAGGTGCTGATTAGCAGCTGGCCACACAGACCACTCATAGGGAAGCTGTCTTCTCTCTCTCCTGTCATAAATGAAGTGGCCTTGGATCCTTGGATTAGTTAGGAGAGGCTTTGGTAACAAACTACCCCAGCTTACTCTACTCCCTGCCAGGTGTGCTTCAGGCCAGACAACTCTCGAGGTTTTAGAGTTTGCTGTGACTGGGAAGAGCTTGCAATTGAGAACTGGCTCTCACAAGCGTTTTGGTACCAGTGAAAGGCTATTGTCCTGAACTAGCAATGTGGCCCCACCCAACTGCAAAGGGATTGTTTGATCTCCAAGACAGGGAGTGGATAGGGAAATTTATGAGTACTAGAAATGTCACATGTATGTTCCCGGGTATGCACTGTTGGGTCTCACTCTAGCGTGACAAGCACCCTGGGAATTTAGATACAAATGGCTTGTGTAGCCTTCTTTGGGGAACACTATTATTATGAGACTCATTCATTTCACATCTGAGAAAATGGAACCTATGGCTTGTTAGGCCACTTGCCTAGAGCTACAGGGTGAGTTGGTGGCAAGGCCTGGATTTGAACCAGTGATCCTGCCTTAACTACTTCTGGGTGGTCTGAAGATATTTACTATCAGATATACTGTATGCATCCATGTCATATAACCAATGTGGAGTTTGCCATTTTTTAGCATATTGTGCTAATTAAGGTCAAAAGCCCTTCCTGGGCTTCCAGAGGGAAATCTGGGCAGTTATCAAGGGAGGATAATTATTTGGGATAAAACAGGGCTAACACCGGATTGCAAAGCAGGTTTTGGAGTGAGGAGCCTCTGTTTCCCCTGCTGTGGGCTGGCTCTTTCTCTGGGCCCTGCTGACTGTTACTTGATAGCATCCTATAGCAAAATGGGCCAAATTTTGAATCAGATTCCACTTGCTTGCTCTGAACTGGACTTTGGACTCTGGGAGGAGGCTGCTGCCTTTTTCTATTGGGTTGAGCAGCAGGCTTTCTGATATTTCCTCTAAAGCCAAGGGACAGTCTTTTTTTAGCCTTTGGTCTTTCTCCCCAAGGATATGGTAGAAACGTTTAATTTGCCCATGGACCCAAAGGAATCTGGGTGTAGTTGACAGGTAACATATTGCCCTAGATTGTGCCATGATCACTTGGTGACTTTAGAGACTACCAATTGCTCAAGACAGGGTGAGGACAATCTCAGTCTGCTAGTGATGTTCACTTAGTGGGCTTATCCTTCACTTTGGATTGCAGGAAGTGACAGGTGGTGAAAGGTAGACTCCTGGAGCCTTCTGCCACATGCTTGGCACGAGTCAAGGGAATACTTGGAAGAATGCACTTGGCAGGAGGCTGTTTCATGCAAGGTGTCTCTGAGCTTGCACCCCGTAGTGGAGTGAACTTGAAACTATTATTATTTCAAACAGGTGAGAATCCCTGTTTTGGAAACTGGGTGTTATTTTCAGCACTGTGGGTTTGACCACAGCTTCTAATTTCTATTAGCTGTGAAAATGTTCATTGGGTGATTAGCTACACATGCCAGTGTTGTGCCCAGATAGGCAGAGTGGGTGGGCTAGGTGGTGGGCTGAGCTTTTAGTCTAAGGGCTCCATTTCAATAGCATAGAAAAGATGTAATATTAGTGAACTGCAGTTTCCAATTTGGTGAGAGCGCCCATGTGTGGGTATGTGTATGTGTGTGTCTGTCTGTCCCTATTACACAGCTGCGCTAATGCATAGCATATTAAAAATTCATGACAAATGATTCAGTCAGATTAATGTTAATTTTTATCAGAGAGAAGATCCTGTTTTTAAAGTAAATAACTGCTTTCTTACTTTCCCTAAGGGACTAGAAGGAGGTGGAGGGTAATTGCTTTAAAATGCAAAATAAAGGCAAATAATTTTAAAGCTTTATCAATCAGATCTCTTCTAAATTAGTTTAGGAACGTTCTGTAGCTTTCATGATGGGCCCAGAATGTACATTTGGGGTGACCTACATAAATGACATCCCTAAAGCAGACTCTCCAACAGCTCTTAAAGACTGCCTGTGACACATTTTTCCAGGGATGGTCCCTTCTTTTCTGTCTTCCTCTAATGCAGAGTTGCTCAGTGTTGGCATGATTGACATTTTGGTCTGCATAGTTCTTGGTCCTGGGAGTTCTCATGTACAGTGCAGGATGTCTAGCTGCATCCCTGGCCAGTATCTAGATATCAATATCATCACTGTCCATAATGTGACAGCCAAACAGGTCTCCAGACACTAAGTGTCTTCTCAAGGGTAAAATGGCCCCACTGGGAGCTATAGCTTAGCTGGGCATGGTGGCACATGCCTATAATCCCAGCTACTCGTGAGGCTAAGGCAGGAGGATCATAAGTTCTAGGCCAGCCTGGGCAACTTAGCAGACCCATTCTCAAAATAAAAAGGGCTGGGAGTGTGACTTTAGTGGTATACACTTGCCTAACCCATGCAATGGCCTGGGGGCAATCCCTAGGCAGTGGGGTGTTGAGAATCATGACCCCACTTGAACATAGGGGTGAATGGCTCCACAGACCCTCAGCTGCACCCGAGCATCTTCCACATGAGCTCTAGTGTCTCCATCGGGGACCCCACCCATTTCTCCAATGCCAGCACCACTCCTCAGAACCTTCTGTCTCAGCTGGATTCTTCGAGAGGATTTTGGAGATTTTATTTTCTGGGAAGAAGATCATTTTTCACCGAGAAGAGAAGATGCTTGGAGGCATGTACATAAAGATAGATGTTCTGCTGTCATTCTTCAGCAGGCAAAACTTCTCCGCACTCCCCTAGATGGCCCAGTAGGGACTCTTTTAATGTAGGATTCTTCCTTTTCTCAGCTTATCTTTAATACTTGGCCAGAGTCCCCTTGGTGTTCCCTGTTGTCTTCTGAGATCACTGAAGGAACTTTTAATGGCCGTTAAAATGCATTTTCACTCTTTCCTATAAACAGTCAAGCTATCACACTATCCCTAAAATATAATGACTTAAAATGTGGGCTGGACAGTGTTTAATTTTTAAGGTAGCTTTATCAGCTTCTCTCTTTTTCTTTCTGGCAAACTTTGATCACCTGGGGACAGATAAAAATGGCCAGTGGAGAGAAAGTTGATATTGGCCATGTCTTTATCTGTCTTCACAGGGTTTAACTTTATTCTGTCAGTGAACCGAATTGGATTGTGGCCTCTGATTCTTCTTTACACACCTGCTGTATCTTCCTAAGACTGGTTCATTATTAGCAAACATCTCTTTCTTGGTGTTTTCTATTCTTGGAGATGAATCTAGGATTTAGACTGCCCTTTGCTCATGTCTAATGCTGCCGTGCAGCTAGTACAAGGTGGGTTTTTAAAGGAGGGGCCAGTGGTGCCCCAATGGCTGACTTACTCTGGCACACCTGCACAAGAACTGTTGTCAGGTAGAGGTGTTCTCCACTCCATTCCTCCACCCCATTGTACCGCTTGGTTCAACTCAATGCTGAAAGCAGAAGGAACAGCTCAAAGCCAAGCCTCCTAGGGAGCTGAGGCAGTTGGCCTTCTCCTCCAAAAGAGCCCCCATTTTTATGCTCATTGACTTGCCTCAGTGACTTGTTTCCATGGTTTCGAGGACATGCATTTTGAGAGTATCTGTACCAAAATTTAAATTCTCACTAGGGCTTTAACTCAGTCCTCAATGCAAAGTTTACTTTGCTCATCGTCGTCGGAAATGTCTCTTCTTTTCTAAAACCATTCAGCCATCTCATTATGTCATTCAGATTTTGCTGGATTTCCCTGTGGCTTCTGAAATCCTTAAAATGTCTCCCACCTCTGCTTAAACAGCTGCTGGAACCTTCTTTATCTTTTCTAGAAAAAAGACGGAGCATGCAGATGATGAGGCAAAAAAAAGTAGCTGCAATCGTCTGTTTTTTACAGGAAGCAGGTGACAGGGCTGTTTGTCCCCGAGGCCTCTGAAACCTGGCCTCCAGCCTCATTCTTCAGTAAAGTCCTTTATAACAGTCAGTAGGTATTGCCGACTGTACAAAACCCACCAAACCTGAAGACCTGTTGCACCATGAGGAGAGAATCTACAGGGCTGCAAATTTCATTGTTAGTTTTTAGGGTGACTGGTCTCGGTAATGATAGCATCCCTGTCAAGGACATATGTGTGTGTCGGATGCATGTAGGTTAGAGCAAGCTTTCATGTGCTTCCATCCCCTGCTGAAAGGTCACAAGACTTGAGTCATAAGTGATGAATTTTTATCCTCACTCTTATGCTTACTAGCTGTGTGACCTTGGGCAGGCTCTTACCTTCTTTGAACTGCAGTTTCCTGGTCTGTATAATGGGTTAATAATGCTGTTTGCCCAGGATTGTTATGAAAGCACCCAGCAGAATACTTCAAACACACCAACTGCTCAATAACTCCCAGTTTCCTTCCTCCCCTACATTATCTTTCTTTTACTGTGTCTAGATTCAGATCTTCACAAGTGAAGCCAAGATGTACTGAAGAATATTTCCCTTATGTAGAAAAAGAAGATGGGGAAAATCTAAGATGGTCCTTTCATCTTTTCAACATTTTCTCTAAAATAGTTTTCAATAACTGTTCAGTTGCTTAATCCAGTTGAGAATTATGTTGGGAAGGCAGATACAGTTGAGAAAATCTGAGGAATGAGGGGCAAGAGATTTGTGTGAGAGAAAGAGATCAAGACTCTCCTTTGCTTCAACAATGAAGAGTCACCACTAACTACTGAAAATGCTGATAGCATATATTGCTAACTATCACTATTGCTAACTATTACTATATTGCTAACTATTACTATGTGTCAGGCCCTGAGATCAATGCTTTACATTCAGCATCCCTTATCAGTTCCCGAAATGACCCTGTGAGGTGATCATACTGTCATCCCATTCTGCCTGTAAGAAACTGAGGCACAGAGAAGTTAAGTGGCATATCTATGGTCTGTCCTCAAGAGCACAAAGGAATTCTAACCCAGACGCCCTGACTGCTTGCTCTAAAGCCCTGTGCCTCATGTCCTGTTGGCTCCACAAAGTGGTTTGAGCTCCATGTCCAAATTTTTAGGCCAATTTTGTTTCCGTGCCTTGACCTAAGTCTAAGCCATTTGTCCAAAAGGAATTTGGTAACCTGAGCTATCTGTTTCTTTTCACTTTCTATGTTAGGTACTAAAAGAAAGTTGTAGACGTTTTTCTTAAAGTATTGTCCAATAGAGGAAACTCTCCAGAAAATTTTATGGGTATTCATTATCTGCTAGATCTTGTCCATAAATGAGACAATTGCTTCCTAGAATTCCAGGAGTTTTATTAGTTAAAATGTTTTATAGCTTTGCCTTTCAGGACCACTGAAAGTCCAGTGTTGCTTTAGCTCTACCGCGTGATAACCCACATCTAAAATTAACAGGTACATTCAAGTTATGAATTTAATGCAAGAGTTTTATTAGCATTCACATTTTTATTAGTATCATAAAATCAGCTTAATAGATGTGTGATTTCCCATGTTCACCCGTTATCACCAATTTTCACAGGCTAGTTTGGTTCCTCTGGAAGGCACTGATTTAATGGAATAATAATCCTTTTCTCTTTTATGGAACTCTTTTCTCTTATAAAATTATACTTATCAATATAATTTTTTTTTTAACATTTAGCTTCATGCTACTTCTGTGAGCCAAGCAAGTCATAACTTTCTGGTATAGATTCCAACAAATCTGGTTTCTGAAAATTGACAGACACCCTTGTTGAGTGAGATCTGTCCATCAGGTAGCTGGGCATATGATCTGTGTGTTTACGCTAGGGTGGAACTGTGAATGATTTTTTCCACATTTTTTATTGGTGCATTATAGTTGCACATAATGGTGGGGTTTGTTGTTATCTATTCCTACAGGTACACAATATAACAATGTAATTTGGCCGATATCCCTCCCAGCACTTCCCCTCTCCCTCTTCTGTTCCCACCCCCTGGTCCCTTTCCTCTATTCTACTGATTTCCCTTTGGTTTTTATGTAATCACCCCCCACCTTTCTTTTCCCTTTTCCTCTCTAGATTCCACATATGAGAGAAAACCTTTGACCCTTGACCTTCTGTGTTTGGCTTTTTTCGCTTAACACGATGGTCTCAAGTCCCATCCATTTTCCTGCAAATGATGTAATTTTATTTTTCTTTACGGCCGAATAAAACTCCATTGTGCATGCTACCACATTTTCTTTATCCATTTATCCATTAATGGACACCAAGGCTGGTTCTAGTTTGGCTGTTGTGAATTGTGCTTCTGTAAACATGAGTATACATGTGCAGCTATAGTATGATGACTTTAATTCTTTAGGATAACTACTGAGATGTGGTGTAGCTGTGTCGTATGGTGATTCCATGCCTAGTCTTTTGAGGAACCTCCATACTGTAACTGTGTTCCTATTTCTCCACATCCTCTCCAACATTTATTATTGTTTGTATTCTTGACGACTGCCATTCTGACTGGTGTGAGATGAAATCTCAGTGTAGTTTTGATTTGCATTTCCCTAATTGTTGATCATGTTGAACATTTTTCATATAGTTGTTGGCCGTTTGTATTTATACATTTTCCCACTTATTAATTGGATTATTCATTTTTTGGTGTTAAGATTTTGAGTTCTTTATATATTCTGGATACTAATTCTCTGTCAGAAGAGTAGCTGTCAGAGATTTCCTCCCATTCTGTTGGCTCTCTCTTCACATTCCTAATCATTTCCTTTGCTGTGCAGAAGTTTTTCAATTTGATGCTATCCCATTTATTAACCCTTGGCATTATTTCCTGAGCTTTAGGGTCCTACTGAGAAAGTTTTTGCCTGTGCCCACATACTGGAGTGCTGACCCTAAGGAGGATTTTTAAATGACTCATGTCTGGAGTCACTGATGAATCCCTATTAGCTTTAGGACTTTCTGCCTTTGGGAAGGGAAGATGGTAAGAATGAACATTATTATTGAGAGGGGAGCTGATGTTCTGAACCATCACCTCAAAGAGGTCACTCCCTTGGGAGGGACCAGCAGGATAGACATGTGTGGTCACCTGCTGACAGCTCTGAGGGCTTTGTGTAGCCAGGGGCTGGCAGTGCACTGCTGTCTCCCAGGCGAGCCCAGTCGAGGATGCGTGCCTTCCTGTTAGAGAAGATGCCCTGCTATTTGGAGCATGCATTATTTTTTATTTTTTGGAAAGAGCTGCATTTGTGCATCACAGCATATTTTGGACTTACTGGCTGTATGGGGGTGTCTCGGAAGGTTACTACTGGGGTTGGGCTCTTGTTAGTACAGAGCTGCAGTTCTCACCCTGTGTGTGGCGGATTCCCAGGAGCCTGAGGTGCTATTTGAAAAGATCAGAGAGTGTTTTTGAGCATCAAGTGTGCCTGGTAGACAGAATACATGGTTTGTCTCCCTCATATATGTGCTGCTCTTTTTCAAAAGTGTGTGGAGGCTAGATCATCAATAATTCATGTAAATTCATTTTCAAGGTTCCTTCCTCCCTTTGCAGCATCAGTTGGGAAAATTTCTACCGTTCCAGGAGGAATCCAGGAATGGTTGTTAATTTTTAATGTTCAAAAGGGATTCTATACTAGGAGAAGTTGGGAACACTGAATTTTCAAATTAGTGCTGTGCTTCCATGTCATTCTGTGTTTCCTTTTTTCCCACGAAATTAGCAATTTGGGTCTGACCATAGTCACTATTTTAAAGAGGTTCTTTTTTCCTATAAAATGACCCCAGATTTGTTTTTTTCTTTATGCCTATTTTTTTTTATTGTGACAAAATACATACAACATAAAAAATACTGTTGTACCCATTCTTAAGCATAAGTTCAGTGGCATTAAGTACATTCACATCAATGTGCAACCACCATCCCCATCCATCTCTGGAGCTTTTTCATCCTTCCCAAATTAAACTCTGTATCCATTAAACAACTCTCTATCTCACTCTTCCCTGCAGCCTCTGGCAGCCACCATTCTCATTTCTGTTTCTGTGAATTTGGCTACTCTAGGTTCCTCAGAAGTGGAACCAGACTGAATCCCCCTTTTTTTTGGTACCAGGGACTGAACCCAGGTGTGCTTAACCACTGAGTCACATTCCCAGCCCTTTTTAAATATTTTATTAGAGACAGGGTCTCACTGAGTTGCTTAGGGCCTCTCGCTAGGTTACTGAGGTTGGCTTGCGATCCTTCTTCCTCAGCCTCCCGAGCTGCTGGGATTACAAGCATGCGCTAGACTGGATCCTTTTGTGTCTGGCTTATTTTACGTAGTATGTTGTCTTTAAGGATTCATACATACTGTAGCATGTGTCAAAATTTCCTTCCTGTTTAAGGCCAAGTAATATTCCATCATATACCTTTACCACATTTTGTTTATCAGTTTATTTCTTTTATTTATTTATTGGTACTTGAGATTGAACTCAGAGGTGCTTAACCACTGAGTCACATCCCCAGCCCTTTGTATGTTTTTAGAAACAGAGTCTCGCTAAGTTGCTTAGAGCCTCACTAAGTTGCTGAGTCTGGCTTTGAACCTGTGATCCTCCTGCCTCAGCCTCCCGAGCTGCTGGGATTACAGGTGTGCATCAGTATGCCCAGCTCAATTAATTTCTTGATGGACTTTGGGGTTGTTTCTACCTTTTGGTTATTGTGAATAATGTGTGAACATGGATCTGTTAGAGTCTTTGTTTCTCATTATTTTGGACATATATGCACAAATGGAGTTGCTGAATCATGTGGTGATTCTACAGTTACTTTTTTTGAAGGACCGCCATACTGTTTTCCACAGTGGCTGTCCCGTTTTACATTCCTGCCAGCAATGTGCAAGCTCCTATTCCTTTGCTTTCTCAACACTTGTTATTTTCTTTTTTCCTTCAACTCGTATAAGCCACAAAGACAGTGTGTGATCAATTGTGATCTGACTGTCCCCAAGTCCTGCTCCCACAGCTACTGTTGGGCTACATGGAGGGCAGAGTGAAGAGGCCATGCCTTGGCCCTTGCCTCCCTTGGGGACGTGCCCTCACCTCCACCTGTGTCCCTGTGCTTATTCCCACCCATTTATGCCTCAGCTTCCTGGCCCTGTAGTCGATCTGGGGGAGGGCGGCTCATTGCTGGGCACACCTGGGCCTCTGCATATTGATGACACTCAGTTTCCACCAGGCCTTTCTTTAACTTTGAAATCCTTTTATTCAGCTCATAATGATTCATTCTCCAGCTCCCTACTGTGGCTGTTCCTTCCTACCTCTTCTCAGGTCATCTTTTTTTTTTTTGTAAATATATTTTTAGTTGTAGATGGACATAATGTCTTTATTCTATTGCTTTGTATGTGGTGCTGAGGATCGAACCCAGGGCCTCACGCATGCAAGGCAAGCGCTCTACCGCTGAGCTACAATCCCAGCCCTCTCAGGTCATCTTAATAAGCAATTATCGAATAACACCTACTGTGTTCTCAACATTATGGGGTATTGTGGCAATAAACAAGAGACTGTCCTCTTTCCCGGGGAGAAAACACACATGTACAAAGACCAGTGTCCAAAACACCACTCAGAATAACCCCAGGGCTAGCACAAGCTGGCTCTGCATTCACATCGATTTGGTGTTATAAGCCCTGACCCACCAGCCATGTGACCTCAGTCTGTGCCCCATTTTCTTATTTGAAAATGTGGGTAGTAATAGCGCCTGTCTCTTTTGCTGCTTACTTGATGCATAAGAGCAGTGCCTGGTGCAGATTTACCCTCAGGAAACACTCACTACTACTACAGCTCTCTGTTAGCTGTGGGAGCCCAGAGGAGGGTCTTGTGAATTCTAGCTTGTAGATTAGACATCACACGGGCACCTGTTTTATCTTTTCAAGGGACCAAAAAGCATAAGACTTTGAAGCTAAGTGCGGCTATAGCCATCTTGTCTTGCACCCCTGTGGTACTTGCTCAGTACTAAGCCCTTTTGGAGGTGTTTAGTGAACACTTACTGATAGTGAATTGGTTGGAGACATGATCCTGGTTTGTTTCTCTGCACTCAGGGTATGTAGGCTACTCAGCACCCATGACAGGCCCAAATGAGGAGGAGATGCATGCTGGTGCCACCCTCTGTCCTACCCATCCTGGGAGAGGGTGTGGGGGTGGATGGCACTGGAGAAGCAGAAGGAGCCACAGCAAGTACAGTAACAGGGGCAAGTGGGCGGGCGTGTCCGGGACAAAACTCCTGTCATCAGTCATTGCCCAGGGAGGAAATGCTGCACTGGCCCTGACTCAGCAAGCCCTTTTCAAAGTCAAATAAAAAAAGGAAGAATACAGATGGCCGGTTGGTTGGCTCCTCCAGGGCTCTGAGGAGCATGCCCCTGCCCTGCTGTCACAGAGGGGAAGGTCATGCTTTCCAACCTGGGCTGCACTTCCCTGGCTGCCACTGTTTACACAGATACTCCACCACCTGCAGAGATTCTAGTAAGAAAAGAAAACAAAATCAAAGAACTAGAAACATTTATTTCAGTTGCATGCCGATTGCCTCTCAGCCTGCCCTGCTCTTACTGAGTCCCAAACACGCCTGCCTGTTTGTATTTTTATAAAGCACCAAAGTGGTCCTAAAAGATACCAAAGGGAGACTGACGCCTCCTTCCCAAAGATCGCTGGTGCTTCACATCTCAACAAGGGACCCTCAGAAGATGGGTCTTGCTGAGCTCATATGCTGTCATCCTGTTTAGATGCGTTGCTTCTGCTGTTTCTCTGCTCAGACTTGGCCACATTCCCTCTGTTAGTTTTTCCCATTCCTTGGCAGAAAAGAATTTGTGAGCAACATCAAGCCCGGGGAATGGTGGAGAGGACAGTTACTAAACTATCATTAATACTGGACTGTCTACCGATCCACGCCCATGGCCCTCCGGTCCCTTCTTACTGCTGAGTAGGTATACATAATTGCTTTGGGAATCTTGTATCAGGACTTTCCCTCTTAATTCTGACACTGCTTTGTGGATTCATTTGAGCAGTTAGAAACGGGAAATCCATATTGTGCAGTTAAAAATAAAAGAAAAAAATTTTGTATGATTTTAAGCGTAGAATATAGGGAGCTTCAATGTGATTCCAAGTTAGCACAAGTGCGAACAAGAAAGCAAATATCAACATTTAAAATGAAAAGCATGCCACGTGAGCACCATGTGGTGTTCTCTCAGTGTTGTTACTGGCTGCTTCTGGCTTTCTTCCTTTCCCTTACATTGCTGTTTATTTCTTGCCCCTGCTGCTCTTTTAAAAAAACTCTCAGTTGCCCTTAGCTTTTGCTTCTGCCTTTGCATTAGGCATATCTCTTCTAGCAACCTTGTGGAGGCTTGTCAACCTTCTCCCCAAGGAAGGGAAGGAAGAGGACCTGTCCAGATGGCCACAGAAATGTGTGACACCTGCTTCTGTGAGCCACTATTGGGAATTGAAGAGTTGATGGGATTGTCTCCTGCCTGGAAAATGGGCACGCGTTGCTTCCCACCTCCTTCTGCTTTGAAACAATGATCACACGTCTTTTTTTATGATACTTGTGGAAATGTCTTGAGTTCGGTTTCTCTCCTGTTGTTAGAGAAACAAAAGAAGAAAGAACCCACCTACCAAGTTTTGTGAAAAGCTCATATTGATCAAATGAAAAAAATTCACAGTGAATATTCTTTCCTGGAGGGAGAGCCTTCATGGTCACGTCTGGGCAGAAATCTCTGCTTTCCCACGGGAAGTTCAAAGGGACTCTGTTTGCACTGACTGTGCCGCACTCTTTTCTCCAGATTTTTGTGTGTGGCATTTATGATGCTTCAGTGTGCCCGCCCTGAAGTACTGTCAGCACAGATGTCGGTTTCTTAGGGGAGCACTCCACCCCCACCCCCACTGCTGTTTGCACATGCCTAGAATAATGTTCATCTCACTGTAGTGGAGTTCTGTGCTTGACGCCTGCCGCTCCTCAGCCTGAGAACTGTGTGCTGTTGGGTCTCACCTGCACAACCACCACTGTATCTCCAGGTGCTAGCACGGGGCCCGGCAGCCAGGAACTCTTAACCCATAACCAGGCGAATGAATGAATTGAACATCGCCAGATGTATCCTCATACATCTTGATATAGAACATGACCTTGAAACCAACAGTAGTATTCTATGCAACTAAATGTCAGTGGAGAGAAAAAAGACATTAACCTTTGAAGTGCAATTATTTTGATGAAAGGTGATTCAGGAGGGAAGCTGACCCCGGAGCATGCTTATTACCAGCATAGGGACTTTTAGTTCATGGAGTGACACCTTGAAGTGTAATCATGCAGACTTTTCAAGATGACCTTCTTTTTTTTTTTTTTTTTTTGGTACCAGGGATTGAACTCAGGGGTACTAAACCACTGAGCCACATCCCCAGCCCTATTTTGTGTTTTTAAAACATTTTTTATTTTATTTATTTAGAGACAGGGTCTCACTAAGTTGCTTAGTGCCTCGCTGTTGCTGAGGCTGGCTTTGAACTTGCAATTCTCCTGTCTCCTCATATTTTACATTAGTCATTTTCTTGTAATATTCAGCTCTATTGAAGCAGTACAAAAATGTTTTATGTGTGTTTATATGTACAAGGGAGTGAGTGAGGCTCTTGGCTCAGATGATTATAAACAAGATTTTTTTCTCAATGGGATATTCAAAACTCATGCTAACTGTGGAATCATTCTGACCTGTGGCCCTGACTTTGGAGTTGCAGGATGTCTGAGTATCCTTGCCCTACCCACTTCATTTCAGCAGTGCCCCTCTAGTTGTTGTGAACCAGAACCACCCTGAAGGATTTACAAACTACCTTGTAGGGTGTTCTACATAATGTGAGAAAAAACTTCCAGGAAGGTCTGGCACAACTTTCAAGAACACACACACACACATACATACACACACACACATAAGACTCTTTCCTTGATGAAGTTCCTATGCTATTGATATTCAATGCAGTTTAACAAATATTTGTTATGTGTGGCTGTGTGTGTGTGAGCATATGTGTGTGTCTGTGTGCACCCATCTGCCTGTGTCGATCATATACACTTAAACTAGCATCTTCTACTAAAAAATTCTGACAGTTTATCTCTTGATGGATGCATGGTTTAATTTCCTCCATCTTATAATTCATCTTAAACAAATATGCCCTCATTTTCTCTAGGTGCTAAAATATAGGGCCAAGTGTAAAAAAAAAATGTACTGTGCTGGCCACCTAGGGCACAAGGATGAAGAAGTGCACTGTGAGATGGGGAGACATACAGACATAGACAGACGGCAACTCAGACTGAGTGGTTCTGTGAGCATGCGTGAACACAGAGAACAGAGAAGAAACACTAACTTTAACCAGAAGTTGTGTGTTGTGTGTGTGTGTGGGAGGGATGGGAATTCTTCCTGTAGGAAGTAATGTCAGAATTGCATTTTGAGGAATGAGAATGAGCTTAACAAGTATTCAAAAGGGGCAGACCCACAGCATTCTAATCAACGGAGCCACCTTTAACGAGGCACAAAGCTAAGTAACAACTTGGTGCATGAAAAGATGCGGAGGAAACATAAATGCATATTTCTGAGTGAAAGAAGGCCATCTGAAAAGCTGCCTATGGTACAATTTCCACCATCTACATTCTGGAAAAGGCAAAACTATGAAGATGGTAAAAAGATCAATGGTAGCCAGGGGTTAGGGGAGAGGGAAGGATAAATAGGTGTAGCTCAGGGCATTTGTGGGGCAGCAAAAATACTCTGTGTGATGTTGTAGAGGTAGATATGTGGCATTATCACACCCACCTGTTGTTATGGTTTGGATTATAAATGTCCCCCAAAAGCTCATGTGCTGAAGCAGTTCGGAAGTGGGGCCTTTGAGAGATGATTGGGTCACAATGGTTCTTACCTTGTCAATGGTCAATGGATTAATCCATCTATGGATTCATTTTGGGGCAGGGGCTTTGCCATGAAATGGGCAGCTTGGTTCTTCCACTCATGGCAGCCATGAGGTTCTGCCTCATCACAGGCCTAGAAACAATGGAGCCAAGCAACTGTGGACTGTAACCTTTGAAGCCATGAACCAAAATAAACCTTTCCTCCTTTAAGTGGATTTTCTCAGGTATTTTGTCACAGCAACAGAAATCTAACACATCCATAGGATGTACAACACCAAGAGAGAACTCTAATGAAAACTATGGCCTCTGGGTGGCAGGATATGTCAATGTAGATTCATCAGTTGCAGAAAATGTACCACTCTGGTGAGGACATTGATAAAAGGGGAGCATGCATGTGTGGAGACAGGGAGCAAATGAGGTAGCTGTGTAATTTCCTCTCAATTTTTCTGCAAACCTATAACTCCTCAAAAAAAAAATCTTAAAAAAGAAGGGCATAGAAACAAGTAATGGTGCTATATTTGGGCTTCAATGAACAACCCAGTCCCTCCAGAGAGCAAACTGCAGAATAACTGTGATTGTAGATGAGAGAGAGGGTTAGCAAGTGCTTGCCAAGAGCAGGGCCTCCCAACAGTTCTGCTCAGGAAGGGGATTGCAGCATTCTGTAGGAAGAGGAGGTAGCACAGAGGGGCGGGCAGGATGCAATTACTGATTTGGAACAAGACCAGGTAGCCATGGCTTCTACTGCCACCTTTGGCAAGTGCTCCTGGGATTCTGAAGGCTCAGGTAGGGCCCATGTCTCTTATGGTACCATGGGGAGTATCTAACCCCTCTCTCTTGTAGTTTCCCCTATAGGGTGTGCCTATCACCATTTTCACAGAAGGAAGACAAAACTGAGTGATGGTCAAGGACATTGAGCTGTTGGTTCTTGGGGGAGACGCTGTGATGCTCATCAGCATGGTGATTGGTCCCTCTCTTTCCCTTTTCTTTTTCTCATCTCCAGCCTGATGCTCTCCCCATGTCTCCCTTTCTATTTTTCTTTGATTAAAAAGATTATAAAGGGAATGTGTGGGAATTGCAGAGAGGAGTACAAAGGAGAAAATCAAATCACGTGACTGTTCTTTGCCCAAAAAGATCCACTATTAACTTGCTGAGAATTGGTCCTCTGAATTCTCCCAGCATCTACCTGCCTGCTGTCCCACTGGCACCAAGCAGCCCCTCTCCTACTTCTCTGTCCACGTTTCCCTCCCTCTGGGACTTGCAGGACCCCTCGCCCTGTGTTCCCATGCCTGTTCTGGCTGCAGCCTGTGCCTCCCCTAGGTTACTCCAGCAGCTTCTGGATTGCCAATATCAGCTCTAACCACAGACTTTTTCTGGCAGTGTTGCCAGGGGGTGATGTTACTGCCTGCGGGCCTCTGGAAGGAGACTGACACTGTTCCCCCATAACATTAGATCCTAAATGGAAGCACAACCCCTTCCACACTGTGACCAAGTCCCATTGTGCCTCTTAACAAGACTTCTCAAGATTTAGGAATGGCAGAGAGATATTACCCACAGTGGTGGTCACATCTGGTTGTTCTGGGAGACCACGACCCCGGGCCTGTCACCAAAGTGTTCAGCTGGGCTATGTCCCTGACCTGCCTCCAAGTGACTGAAACCATCTTACCTGAGTGGCTGTTGCACTCTGGCAGCTTAGCTCAGAATGAGAAAAAATCCACTAGGGCTAATTTAAGCATAAAGGAAAAATTTCAAAAAGGATATTAGACAGCTATCACCTCCCTGGAATGACTAAGGAATTAAATTTGGAAGGCACCAATTTAAGAATGGTGGCCCAAAGACAGCGTGAAATCAGTCCTGGAAGAAACCACTGCTGTGTCTGCCTGAATTCTGTGCTGGAAACATGGGGTGACCACCTGTAAGATGGGATATAAAACAACCATTGCTGCCACCAGCCCCAGAAGGGATGTCATATGGTCCCTGCTTCTTTAATTATCCCTGGTAGCTTGTCTACTGTTGCTAGCCAGCCCTCGTCACACAGAAGCTCCAAATGGATGCTGTCTAATTCCACCTTGATCACTGGCAAAGGTCTCCTTCCATGTCTCCACCCCATGCAGGTGTCCAAGCCTCTCACTTTCTATTCAAGAGACTTATGAGAAGGGGGCTTGCATGGGAGGTGAATCACTTTGTGCTCACACTAGACACAGCTCTGCATGTAGTCTCTTCTACTTTCTCTCTGGTCTTCCAGACTGGAGGGTCTGCTAGTGCCTCGGAAGATTGTGTCTCTCCTCTGTCCTTCCTGTCCAGGCTGAGTGGCCATTCTGACTTCTCTCTCTCCACCCCTAGCCCAGTCTTACCTTGTCTCTAGGAAGAAAAAGTGGTTTTGCAAGCTTCCTCCAGTGAACCTTCACCCCTCACTTTAGGAGCAGTCCTTGCAGAACCAGGAGAGAAAAGAGGGGGAGAAAGATGGGGAAACCATCAGATGAATATTTTATGATGTAACCCTGTCACATCTGTATCACTGTGTGGCTCAAAGTTGGGCTTTTGTCTTTCTGATTGTGGGTGCCTAGGTCATGTTCTTGTGTCATAGCAAGAAAGGTTGGGGAAGTGAGTAGCTCGTATTGTTCAGCTTCTGTACTGGAAGTTCTGTCTTTCACCAGTCTAAAGAAGGGAGTTTAAATGATGGGGAGATGGAAAGAATGACTAGTATCCTCTCCAGGGATCAGGCTCTGTGACCTCATTAGCTTGGTTCCATCACAACCTGGTAGTTGTATGGCTTGGCGACCTAATCACTGAAGGTCATTAACAGCAGACTATAAGCTCAAGTCCACCAGGGCCAGTTTAATTCCTCTTTCTAATTGTTCTTTCAACATGAGGTGAATATAAGGAGGTCTGGGTGTCTTTTTTTTGGCATTAGGGTCTCAGTTTATGGTCTTCTGTGAAGAGCTGTTTAAACAAGAATATGCACCTCTCTCTCTATTAAACACTATGTAGGAACAGTGTGATCTAAAACTGTCCTTTAGAGGAAATACTTTTCTAAAGAAAATACCTGAAATGATAATACCTAAGGGTAGACCACTGTTGACTACTGTATCTCATGGAGACTGTCCTGGAGCCAGAGCTTTGCGATGCCCACATTGCTTTCATGTTCATAGAAGGTAACAATATGCTTTTATCATTATATTAAACTCTTTTACGGGGTTTATATTTAACTTAATTCTTTTTAACGTATTTTTTAAAAGTTTATTTATTCTAATTAGGTATACATGACAGCAGAATGCGTTTTGATTCATTACACAAATGGAGCACAACTTTTCATTTCTCTGGTTGTACACAATATAGAGTCACACCATATGTGCAGTCATACATGTACCTAGGGCATTGATGTCCACCTCATTTCACCATCTTTCCTGCCCTCACATCCCCTCTCCTTTCCTCTTCCCCTTTGACCAAAGTTTCCCCATTCTTCCATGCCCCCTCCCCCATTATGTGTCAGCATTCACTTATCAGAGAGAACATTTGACCTTTAGTTTTTTGGGATTGGCTTACTTCACTTGGCATGATATTGTAACTTAATTCTTTCAAAAGGAAAAACATATACTAAGAAACTTAAAACAGGGACTTTTACTATAGGTATTCAATAATTCTAATAGGTTTCTGCCTAGTCACTAATCAAATCCCCTCTAGTGAAAAAGACCAATGCTACTCTTTAATAACTGCAGATTAATAAAAAGAGGAATTATGTGTTCGTTTACTTATCTACAGTCCATGCAAACTTAGAACCTAGAACCTCCTTGAGGCATTTGTGTGCAACTTGGGTGAGATTCAAAGAGGACAGACCTCTCCGGATGTCAAGGTATCCATCTTAGATGATTCTGCCAAGAGGCTGTTAATGCAGACTTTGTCGGGAGCAGAAAACAGCCAACATAAGCAAAATCTGAGTTCACTGGAACTTGTTGGTTTCCTTGCAAGGCTATTTCCCTCCAGCACTAATCCTGTACCTTGGATCATTTGTAGCCACTCCCTTTACCATAATGGCGGAATCTTGAGGTATAGACAATAAATACAGGCACTATGATGGGAAAGCAGTTCAACAGTGCCATTAGACCCCCTTTCTCACTTTGTGGGTCTTTTCTCTTCATAGGAGACTACATATTATGATTTTCTTGTGTGACATTTAATGTTTATCTTGCCATCCCTAGCTCTGTGAACTTGGGTCCCATTCTGAAGTTAGCACAATGCCTGACAGAGAATGGGTGCATTCGAAACATGTACCAACTGAAGGAACAGAAAAGTTATAGAGCTCAGCTTCCTTCATAGCTGGAAAAATATCCTGCTTAAGAAATTGTCTCAATTCCGGATGTTTTGTTGATTTCCCTCAAAGTCAGGCTTCTTGGTTTACACTCTCTCTCCATCTATAAAGCTGTGCTCCCTCCTTACCTAAACTTTTCCGTTCCCAGCAGAAGTAGAAAGTGCATGCAAAGCTCTTTCTCTTTTGTCTCCATTTTATTTCTCTCTCTGAAACAATCAGCACAAGCTTAGGAGAGAGACCTTCTTATATCTTCAGGAAAATTCTAGATCCATCAACCATTGTTCCACCTGTGCTTTTTATACCTCTCAGTATGTTCCCTTAAGTATGTTCCTGTATTATTCTTCTTAAAGTATACTTTCTTAATTTTTCTTGTTTCTCATTGCTTTCTTTCTAGTTTACAAGTCTTTTCCCTAGTAGATTTCTTAATGCTTATTATTCTTTGCAGTTTTATTTGCATAAGCATCCTTATGTGCTTACATTAAAAGTGTATGTCTGAAAATCTTCAGTTCCATCCATTTACTGGCAAATGCCATAATTTCATTAAGGCTGAGTAATGTTCTATTCTGTGTGTGTGTGTGTGTGTGTGTATCACATTTTCTTTTTCCATTCATTTGTTTAAGGGCACCTAGGTTGGCTCTATAGCTTAGCTATTGTGAATTGAGCTGCTGTAAACATTGGTGTGGTTATGTCACTGTAGTATACTGATTTTAAGTCCTTTGGGTATATACCGGTCATGTATCTCTAAGCAGAACAACAAAATAAATATTTGTCTGAAAAGGAAGAAAGAAAGAAAGGAGGAGCTATTTGGGGAGGGGTATTGTTTACTTCGTGGGCATTTTTGTAGTTATTGACATAAATATGGCTCATCTTGGAGGCTATTTTTTTTAAACCCTCTTCTAATAGGCAAAATAAATAAGGGTACAGAAAATGCATGCCTTGGTTTTCACTTACGTGAATCCTGGGTAGCCCAGCAACTCACAGAATGCCTTTCCTCTGAGTTACTCATACCTGAGTATAGGGAGTGGGGAGCTGAAGGACAAGAAAGACTAGAATATTCCTAGATGACCCACTGTGGAGCAAGTGAGCATTTCTCTCTAACTAGTGAGTTTTTTTTTTTTTGGTACCGGAGATTGAACTCAGGGCCACTTGACCACTGAGCCACATCCCCAGCCCTATTTTGTGTTTTATGTACAGACAGGGTCTCACTGAGTTGCTTAGCGCCTCACCGTTGCTGAGGATGGCTTTGAACTCGCGATTCTCCTGTCTCAGCCTCCTTAAGTGCTGGCGTTACAGGCTTGTGCCACCGCGCCCGGCTTAACTAGTGAGTTTTGCAGGTGCATTAGGACTCTAAGCCCTGCTCTCCCCCCTCACTCCAGTTCCTATGTAATGTTCTGGTCCCTCCCAGACTGTTGCATCCAGGGCTCAGGCTTCCTTAAGGGCTTTCCCAAACCCCATACCTCCTTGTAGGAGAGAACAAGCAGCAGACTCATTGCAATCTCAGTAGCAAGTGGCTGTTCCCTTTAGAAGAACTTCCTGTGTGGCAGATGGTATGACCTCTTCCCTTCTTCACAGTGGCATAATCCAAATTCTCTTTCAAAAACTTTACATGGTGAAATCAGCAGAGCCCTGACTTGGCCAGTTGAAGAGTTAGAGGCTGATGTAAGGCATTGGGGGTGGGGAGGGGAGTTGAGATGATCTGGGACTTTGAAAGGGCCCCATAGGCAGCATCCCCTCTTTCCCACCCCAGGTATGAACTGATTAGAAATAAGACAAAGGAGATGACAGATGGAAGCATAATATCACTATACTCTCAGTCCTGGAGAATATGACTTATACCTGTGGCCAGATGGGTTTCCTAATTCAACCTTAGAATTAGGAGATCACAAGGGGCACTTTTTAGGGGGGAAATCTTAGTCCCCAAATGAAGGGGTGAAGAAGAGGGTAAGAGCACAGTTCCTGGGTCAAAATAAGAGCTGAGTGGCCCTGTGTGTTGCCCTGGGCAGAACTTCCTATACAAGGAAAAAACAATGAGATGGGAGATGAGGGAGATGTGAATTGGGGGATCTTGTGCCCTCTCTATGGTGCACTGCTTAGCCAGTGAGCTGTGGCCTTGAACCTTGTTACCAAGGGGAAGAGAAGAGTGAGTCCATCTTTCAGCTGTCTATAGCTGCAGTATTATTGCTATAGTACTACTGTATGCTTGTGTATACAAAGGTGAGGATGGAATTTGAGGTGAGGACACTGTTCCTCTTGCTGCTGAAATATGGGTGGAATAAACTTAAGAATTTGGATAGGTGAGCAGCTGGGCAGGGCATCTGTCAGGACGTGGTCCATATGGCTCATCAGCAGGTGTCCTTCTTTCCTTTCCATGGACCTTCCCTTCATGCATCAACTAAAGAGAAGGCCTGTTCTTCCATTGAGGTCTGATCTGCATGCTTCCTACCTGTGATATGATTGCTCATGGGTTGTTCTAGCCTCTGGGATGTGGCTTCAGAATGCTTGGTTAACAATGCTCCAAAGGTCATCCACTACAGTTGGCACATACCAGAGATACAAGAATATCATGCTCCCAGGTGATTTTTTTCTTAAAAACAAAATCATTGGAATGTCATTAGGTACTTCTTTTTTTTTTTTTTTTTTGTACCAGGGATTGAACTCAGGGCCACTTGACCACTGAGCCACATCCCCAGCCCTATTTTGTGTTTTATGTAGAAACAAGGTCTCACTGAATTGCTTAGTGCCTCGCCATTGCTGAGGCTGGCTTTGAACTTGCAGTTCTCCTGTCTCAGCCTTCCAGAGTGCTGGGATTACAGGTGTGCGCCACCGCACCTGGCTGGTACTAAATTTTACCTTCAGTAGGTACCAGGACAGGATATCATGATGGGCACCTGCAAAGACTTTTTAGCCAAAGACTCAGATATTGCCTGGCCACTGGACTTGGTGTGCATGAAGAAAGATCTTAACTTCCCTCTCTCTTTCTCTCTCTGCTGCTTTGTCGTTTGCAACTAGAGCAGTCTCTGGCATATAGAAGTTCTTAACAATGATGTGCTAGATGAATTAACCCATTAAGTTTTGAATGCAAAATCTTATGTTCCAATAACATATTATTTTCCAATGTTAACAGTCACCAACTTTCAAAGATTTTTTTTTTATTAAAGTCTTCCGAGAGTGGAACAGCTCAGGGTTTTTATTATTTGTGAACTTAAATTTTTCTCTATCCCAGATGCACCTACATTGTCAGTCTAGTGACAAAAACAGTACTGAATTGGCCAATCTGTTACATGTTGCAGCATGATTCAGAGGCTGGATATAACCCCTTTTTAAAAAAAATATAGATATTTTGCATTTGTATACTCGGCTTTGGAGTAGGACATATCCAGCCATCTCCATGGAGATTTTACTATATTGTTCTCACTGATGTGTGTTTATCCACCATGGAGATGAATAGCAGACAGTGTTTAAAAGTTCTCTTCAAGTTTATAGAATTGCTGGTTGTGATGTTGAAACTATTAGATATAAGGGGACCTTTTAGAAAAAATCATAATAATGTAAGAAAATAAACTCAATTCTTTTGTGAGACAGTCCCTATTATCTTTCCATTTTTGAGAAGTTATCCTTGGTTCAGTTGTATTACCATGGCGACAAGTTTGCATTTCAACCAGACCAACTATAAACTAGGGCTCTGCATAGCTAGCTCCTGCCCTAGGATTTTTTTTTTCTTCTGGTGCTTGGGATTAAACCTAGGGCCTTGTGCATGGAAGGCAAGCACTCTACCAACTGATTATATCCTCAGCCCCTATCCAAAGATTTATTTTTATTTTTTTTTAGCTGTGGATGGACACAAATATCTTCATTTTATTTATTTATTTATTTTTATGTGGTGCTGAGGATCGAACCCAGTGCCTCATGCATGCGAGGCAAACGCTCTACCACTAAGCTACAATCCCAGCCCCCTATCCAAGGATTTTTATTGCTGTATCTTTGCATATGAAGTCTCCAGTGTCCTGGCTGAAAATCATATCCTCCCTCAACCCCCTCAAGAAAAGGCTTAGCCAGACAAAACCATCTGGATCATTAATGTTAGAATTCTAAGAAATCCCATAAAGATGAAAAGAAGGGAGAGTACTAAACAGGAGTAAAAATCAAATGAAAAAAAGAGCCCACAAATCAACAGAAATAGATGCACTCTTTAAAATAACATGTGGAAGTCAACACAAACAGGCAGGGAATTGTGCTCAGTGATAATTGGCCGTGCGGCTCAGCCCTCTGAGGTCTGAACAAGTAAACACAGCTCGAGTTGTCCGTACTTACATGCCTCTCTCCAAGGGAAACTCTGAGTGCTGGCTCCCTTCCTCCTGTTTACAGAACTTATTTGCTCCTTGGGATAATTGCATATATAATTTTGCCAACTAAATAAACTCTCCAGGAGATGGATTTTGAGTTCTTTAGAAATGCCTACAGCCAGTGCAGGTCAGGCATGGGAGATGGTTTTGCTCAGTGTTATTTGTACAAGGAGCAAGAAAAAACACATTATCTGTTCTAACCAAATCAACAAAGTATGAAGACAATATTGGGGAAGCAGGGGACAACCAGCCTATCACTTTTGCCGGAATGTCATCCCAAACCCAGATGACAGAGATGGTCGCCCGAGGACACCTTAGCTCTCTTAGATCTCTTAGATGTGGGCTGCTCTGCCTCCTCATCAATGAGCAGCATGATTTTGCTTAGCAGCTGTGCCAGGGGAGCACTGCTCTGTTCTGTAAGTGGCATGGGCCACAGGGTTGGGGGAGGCAGAGAGGACACGCACAGCCTGCGTCTCTCAGGGGCCCCTCTGCAGCTGGCTCCTGACTTCCCAGGCATTGACTACAATTCCTAGCAGTTTCAGAAGGATGCTGAAAAATGAGGGGGAAATGAATTGAAAGACAAATGTGAAAGCTTCCAGAATTGTGAGCTGAGAGCATCTGAGAGCCTCATGTGAAGCTGGTACCAAAGGACCAGGGAAGAATGAAAACTTTCCAAAAGAGATGCTTATAGAAATAATGATCCAGGAGGGACAACCAACATGGACTTCCTGAACTAAACAGAGATTCTCTTCAGCCAGATATGAGGGAACATTCCTTAGCAGCAAAGAGAAGCACTTAATCTGTAACTGCCTACATCTAAGGAAAGATTTCAACTTTTACAACAAAAATGCCTGTTAACAAGCACATACCAGGCCCAATGCTAAGCTTTTATACATATTTAATCCTCCAAACTACCCAAATAGGTTGGGTTCTTTTATCTTTATTTTATTGATGAAGAAACCAATGTGCAGAAAGGTGAGGCACCTTGCTTGAAGTCACCCAGCTCTTTAGCAGCAGGCACAGGACTGTCTCAGGGAGTCTGCTCCTAGACTCCATGTTCTTATATACCACGTCACAGTAGGAGCTAAGGGGGTTGAGAGGCCTGAACATGACACATGAGACGGTTTGTGGTTCTGTGGTGAAAGCTACAGCTTAAAACATTCAATTAAGGCAACAGTTTTGTTGTTGTTAATGTTTGGAGGGCAGCAAAAGCAAGAGTGTCCAGAATAACAGATAAAACCTAGGCCCACACATTTTCTTTTTATAATGAAGTATGAGGACACACATATTTTCATACAACTATACAGGTGTGAGATATTTATTTTTCTGGTTTAGATATGAGGTGTTCCCCAAAAGCCCACATGTGTGACAATGAAAGAATGTTCAGAAGTGAAATGATTAGATTATGAGAGCTGAAACCTAATTGGTGGATTAATCCACTGGTATGGGTTTACTTTTTGGTAGTAACTGTGGGAAGGTAGGATGTAACTGGAGGAAGTTGTTGGGGTTTATATTTTGTCCCTGGTGAGTTGAGCTCTCTGCTTTCTGTGTGCCATGTCCTGAGCTGCTTTCCTCTGCCACACCCTTCTGCCATGATGTTTGGCTTCACCTTGCTCAGGCTCAGAGCAAGAGTTAGGAGACCAAGGACTGATCCTCTGAAACTATGGGCCAAAAATCAACTTTCCTGTTCTAAGTCGTTCTTGTTAGGTCTTTGGTCACAGCAATGAAAAAGCTGACTAAAACATTAAGGCCTTAAAATACCCTCCAAATAATTGAAATGCTCCAAGCATTTTCTGAGCATTACCCTTGGGTACCCGGGAGAAGCAGCCCAGAGACACACTGGTTGGCCTGGGTGGTGAGCAGAGAGGTGTTCACCTGGCTGATAAATTCTCCAGGAGACAAGGCAAGCAAGACACCACCATCTAGCCTTTGTGACACTTTCTCTTCCACCAAACAAACCCACTCTGGCCAGTCACTGTCCTTCCTTTGCCCATCTTAGGAAGCCTGGGCAGATCTTCAGCTTCCTGTGTATTTCAAGCCCTCCTTTGCTAATCTCAATCTCATTTAGTTTGCAGTTGCACTCACACCCTAATTTATGACTAACAAGCATCTCACAAACATTTAATTCACTTTAATTTCATTATGCATTTGAAGAGGGCGATCTATAGAAGGGGTGATGATGCTCCTGTTGCCAGCAGTTAGATGAGCTTAATGATCTATGGTGCAGTCTTGTTTTGGGCTTTGGACTTTGCATGTCTACAAACAAAACTAGCCTAATAAATTCCTGGGTCTCCAGAGGGGCTCAGCTGCCCCCACAAAGCTCTGCCTTAGTATCTGATATGGAATTTTATGAGATGGGCAGAACATTCCATATGGTTCTCAGGTAATTCATCTTGTCACGATTCTTTCATGTGTGGAAAAATGATATTTTCATATGCAGTTTCAACAACATCAACATATTGTGATTTTTTTTTCTTCAGATGGCTTTTTTGAGGAGATGAGGAGGGGGCAGTGGAAGAGTATAGATCCCACTTCATAGACTGAGCCCCCTGCCAGGAGTCAAAGCATCAACATATTGTGATTTTTTTTTCTTCAGATGGCTTTTTTGAGGAGATGAGGAGGGGGCAGTGGAAGAGTATAGATCCCACTTCCAGAAATTATCATACTTTATTGTCTAAGAAAATGAAAGAACAAAATCAAGATGAACTTATTCTTGACAGTTATTGACTATTAAAATAACTGGAGAACCAATAGTTATCTGTCACAGAGGCAAGCAACTACAAATATATACACATAATGTGTGTGAAAATATGGTTCAAATAAATAATAGGGAAAGATTATAGATTGAAAATCTACTTAAAAGCCAACTCATCTATATATTATTCTGTGTAATTTAGTGGCAAATTTAAAAATAAAAATTGACAAGAATTGACTTAGTTTAAGCTCTTAAAGCTGTAGATAACTGCACCAAATCTATCAATAATTCCTTTCTCTGTGCAGATCTCTAATTGCAATGACCAGAAGAATAAATTAAACACCCAGATAACTGCAGAAACAGTTTGATCAATTTTATTTCAAAGTTGCAATTATTTTTACAGGAAACCATTGCAGTTAGAAATGTGATTCGAAGTCTCCACATCAGCCTAATTCAATACAATGAGCTGACATCTTTTCTTTGAGCCTCAGTTTCCTCATCTGTAAAGATTATAAGAATTCATACCTCCCAGGGCTTTGGCTTTCCTGGATGGATTGCCCAGTGACTAGCTCTTACTCTCAGTCTTTCTTCCTAGAAGGGGCTCGGGATGGCCTACTTTTCAGTGAGAGTGAGTCTGGTGTCTTGTGTGAGGGAATACAGCTTGGCTTGGTTTGGTGAGTTGCTGAATAACTTGGAAAGCTGTTTCCATCTTTAAGTGTGGCAGGATTGACAGTTGGTTACACCAGAATTCTAATCCTGGCTCTGTCTCTCTTTAGCAGTAGTATTTTATGCAAGTCTCTTAACCCTTCTGGGTACTTGTTTTACAACAGTAAAATGAAGTACCTGAATGCACAGGCCTCTCTCTGCTCTGTGGTTCTTTACCTTCTGACTCACCAGAAGGCCGTGAATAGGAGGCAGATTGCATGATAAAGATTTCTTGTATCAATAGCTCCAAGTGCAATGTGCTTTTCCTAAAGTCAATTTAGGCAATATAGACAGACCATGCACTCTGGTACTGAACATACATTTCTTTTTTTTTGAGGAGGGTGCTGAGGATTGAGCTCAGGGACACTCAACCACTGAGTCACATCCCCAGCCTTTTTAAAAATTTTATTTAGAGACAGGGTCTCACTGAGTTGTTTAGCACTTTGCTTTTGCTGAGGCTGGCTTTGAACTTGGGATCCTCCTGCTTCAGCCTCCTGAGCTGCTGGGATTACAGGCATGTAGTGCCACATCCAGTTTGAAAATACATTTCTTTTTAAAATAATTTTCTTCTTGGTGCATTATAATTGTACATAATGGTGGGATTCATTTTGACATATTTGGACATGCACATAACATAAACTTGGTCGATTCCATTCTCCAGTATCTTCCCTTTCCCTTCCCCCATCCCCTTCCTCTCCTCTACTGATCTCCTAATTTCACGAGATCCTCCTCTCACCTTTTTAAAAATTTTTTTTTCTCTCTAGCTTCCATCTAGGAGAGCAAACATATGATCCTTGCTGAGTCTGGCTTGTTTTGCTTAATATGATGCTCTCAAGTGCCATCCATTTTCCTGCAAATGACATAATTTTGCTCTTTTTTATGACTGAATAAAGCTTCATTGTGTGTATATACACCACATTTTCTTCATCTGTACATCTGTTAAGCATATATTTCATTTATTTATGACCGCATACAGTTCCAAGGACCCCCGACGACAATATTCAATGCCAATTCTAGGAATTTGGAAAAGTCCTGGAGGGTTATTCGCCAAAAGGCCACACAGTGTTCTGAGTGCATTGAGGAGCTTCCCAGTGATGCTGTTTGTCTGTCTGTCTACCTCTTATTTCCTGGCATGAGTCCTTTGCCCGTATGTCATTCTAATTCCCATTCTTAACTTGTGTTTGCCGCCAAACTGCTGACTCTTTCAAAAGGTGCCATGAGCTGAAGCTCCTTCTGCCCCTTTAGACAGTGACCTTGTCATTCTGAACTCTGTCCTGTCTCTTATAGGCCAACATACATGATAGACAGACACAGCACCGGTTCAGACAATTAAGTTTTAAAACAAAAGTGTGATATGAATGTACAGCCTCCATGTGGGGAAAGGAGTCGCAAAAACACCAATGCTTGGCTAGAGTTGTCACAAATGAGGATGGGTGTGGCTGTGCTTTTCCCTTTCATTCAAACAGTTGGGCCTGTTTTTTTTGGTGAAGAATGTTGGCAGCGATCCCACTTCCTCTCATAAGCCAATCAGTTCTTCCTTTCCCCCAGCATATTCTTTAAAAAACCAACCAGGAAAACTAGGTGCAAATCCATCACCGCCAGTGTGGAAAAGAGCTGCAGTCCCCATCCCCTTGCTCCTAGTGGAGGGTCAGTAATACCCCATAAAGCATGGCAGCAAGCCCTTCTTGAGAAACAATTCCATTTGCACTAGTGAGGAAGTGAGAATCTATATTTGGGCTGCAGTGGTAGGTCCACGCAAGGGGTATTCAAAGCGTGGACTGAGAGTGACCTGGTGTGCATGGAAAGGCATCAGCTCTGAGGGGCCTCAGATCCCCCTTGATCACCTGAAAACTTCTGTGTGTGCATTTTTCTAGGAGAGAGTCTACAGCTTTCCTCAGATTTCCACAGAGCAGCCTATGACTGAAGAAAGCTCAAAAGCCACTGACCTGTGCATCTGTCTTCTGAATCCAGGGTGATGCCACTGACTTGCCTATCGATATTTCTCCTTTGCTCTTCCTAGAAAAAGCAAGTGAGTCAGACCAAGATCCGGGTCATCTCAACCATCCTGTTCATCCTGGCTGGCTGTGTTGTGTTTGTGACGATCCCTGCTGTCATTTTTAAATATATCGAGGGATGGACGGCCTTGGAATCCATTTATTTTGTGGTGGTCACTCTGACCACCGTGGGATTTGGTGATTTTGTGGCAGGTAAGCACCCTGGGCATCCAGTCACTGGGGTCCTGGTGGGGAAAATCATCTGTGCTTTTAAAAATCACAATAGCAAATATTTGTGGGAGAAGCCAATAAAAACAACTCTATGTCACTACTGTTGTGCACAGGTTCATTTCAGACCACTTTGTCCAATCTTTGTTTTATGTGATGTAAATAGCAGAAGGTTTTTTGTTTTTGTTTTTTGACGGGGAGAGGGTACTGGGAATTGAACTCAAGGCACTTGACCACTAAGCCACATCTCCAACCCTTTTTTGTATTTTATTTAGAGACAGAGTCTCACTGAGTTGCTTAGCGCCTCACTTTTGCTGAGGCTGGCTTTGAATTTGGGATCCTCCTGCCTCAGCCTCCTGATTATAGGATTATAATCAGGATTATAGGCCTGCGCCACTGCGCCTGGCAGCAGAAGGTTTTAAGTCTGCCATGAAAAGATAGCCAGCCTCCTCCTCCTTAGGATGCTTAGTGCCCATATATGAATTATGCAAGAGCAAAAGGAAGTTCTCAGGAATCTTTGCCCTGTCAGTTGTGTTAAGGGTGCTTGCATCAACTCATAAAGGCTGTATTAGCACAAGGCAAATATGAAACTTGAGGGGAGTTAGCGTAGAGGATGGCCTGGATTACCTGCTGATTAAGCTTCCCGACACTAACACGAGAGCCATTGCCTCTGTAGAAATCGTTCTGGGCATACTCGGAAGCAGAATTTAGGGCTGAGAGATGAGTACTGTCTAGAGGGAACATAATTGAATCAATCCTGCATAAATGCATGTGGAAGGAATACTCTTCATTGTAAAAATAAAAGTCAATGAACTATGTTTAAAGGAAGTGAAAGAAAATCACCACCAATTCCACCTGGGGATAGGAAGTTTAAAAATGAATCAAGGTTTGGCTTCATAGGGCTTTCCCAAGGTGTGGTAGGAAGGCAGGAATACCAGGAAGCTTCTAGTCTGCCTCCTCCTCCTTCTCTATAGGCATGGTTCTAGGTGTTCAGACAGTTGATCATTTTATACTTCAAGGAGTGAACACTTGTATCAAACAATGCTTTCATAAGTCCGAAGTGGTTGGGCAGAGTGTGTGTGCATATTTCTTTGATCAGTTCCTGGACATTTTGCAGACTGAGCTCCCAGGCAAGCTGTACTGTGTTTGGGGTGTATTCCCAGCAGTACCCTGAATTCTCCATGTGATGTGGTGAATGTAAGAAGGACGGGGATCTGGTCTCTGGGAATCTGGCAAACAGGAAATTCTGGGAGGGATGTTGGAGGCTTGTCAACAGGAGCATGGGCGCCTCCATGTTAATTCTATAGCATAGATGACTGACAGCTTCCAACTGTGCAGATGAAGACTGAAACCCACTCTGTAGAAATGGTAGTGTTTTCCTCTCCTTCCTTTTTATGGGCTATGGATGAAGAATGGCAAAGTCAAAGTGATTAAAAATTATTTATAGAGCTGGGTGCAGTGGTGCACGTCTGTAATCCCAGTGACTCAGGAGGCTAGGAGGATTGCAAGTTTGAGACCAGCCTCAGCAAGCAACTTAGCAAGACCCTGTCTCAAAACAAAAAATAAGAAGGGGCTGTGGGCTGGGCATGGTATCACATGCCTGTAATTCCAGTGTCTCAGCTGAGGCAGGAAAATTGCGAGTTCAAAGCCAGCCTCAGCAAAAGGGAGGTGCTAAGCAACTCAGTGAGATCCTGTCTCTAAATAAAATACAAAATTGGGCTTGGGTTGTGGCTCAGTGGTCAAGTGCCCCTGAATTTAATCTCTGGTAACCCCCACCTCCAAGGAGAGGGCTGGGGATTTGGCTCAGTGGTTAAGCACTCTTGGGTTCAGTCCTCAATATCAAAAAAAAAAAAAAAATTACAGAATGACTGGAGGCTGGCAATTTTTCCTTGTGTATAGTACTCAAGCACTGCTGTCTAGAGGCCCCAAGCTTTGGAGAGAAATTACATAAACTGAGAAAAGTTAACAGAAAAAATTGTAGGGGTACTGAGGATAATTTTTTAGCATCATCCATAGCTGGTCCATGGGAAAACTCAGTTGAGATTCCAATCTTAGGTAAATTTGTGTAAAGACAGATGGAGTTCACAAGA